>JAJJWX010005323.1:0-50510 GCA_023529315.1 Papaver bracteatum
CTCCAACTTGGGCTATAAAGTTCCGCATAAGGACCGCCACTTCACAAATTTCCAATCCGACAACCAAGTACGGCAACCGAGTCCTCCACGATTAACGGCCCAAGTGAAGGTTGGCCCGCCGGCAATCGCCGATCTTTTCCCGATTAGTCGGCGACTAATCGTGTAATGCCGATTACTACCAATAAGTCGGCGATAAAATGGCCGGCAGAAAAAACAGAGCGGCAATCGCCGATCAATTTCCGATTAGTCAGCGATTAGTTGCTGATTCGATTAAATGCCGATTAATCGGCGATTAATTGATGATTAATTGGCTGGGTGCGTATTCGGCGTAACTCAGTGCTATTTAATTTCGTATCCCCTGATCATTCCGCCCCAATCTGTTTGCCTAGCGGATTTATACGCCCCACTGTGGGCTTATGGCAAGTAATTCAATTCTATCCATGAAGGCATGCAGGGAATTCAAGTCAGGGCGTCATGCAAGGAATTCAAGTCAGGACATCATGCAGGGAATTCATGGCAGGGCGTCATGCAATGAATTTATCCCTTTCATCAAAAACAGGCAAGCAGGGCTAATAACTGCAATTCATGCCTGTATCAGAAACGGTAAAGTAATAGCATATAAAGGGAAGTTTTCCCAACCAAAAAAGGTATGCAATCTTTCCCATTCCAACTCCTGTGAAAATATTCTCTTTCTAACTTAGGCATCGGAGGGTTTTTTACAGGTACCCCCCCCCCCCTCTCCTCAACAATCCAATCGAAAATCGAACCAGATATCGATTTCCAACAGCAATATCGTACAAAATTCTGTGTTTGGGGTAGAAGCGATTTTACCTTACAAACAGTTTTCAAATTGGCCTCTTTAAGTCCCACGACTTTCTAAGTTTATATATCTTGTTTGTTTTTAAAATTTTAGTTAGCCATATTATGTTTGTTACTAACTTTAAACTTGATGTCATCTTTAATGCGTGAACTTTATGTGATTTCAAAATCGAAATAGTTATACCTTTTCATTCTTCAAGTAATCCGTTGTATATCCCAACAATTATTCTACAACAATTGGGACCATCAATAGCCAATATTGTCAAACGCACTTGTCTAATTTTTGTTGATGTTATGTATTTGCAATGTTAATTTTTCTTAAATAAATAGATTGTGGAAAAACTAAAAAAAAAAAGAACATAAGTATTACATCGGGTCTAAGTTGCTATATCCAAAATACTCTGGACACTGCTTTTGGTGCCTTGTTTCCTCAAATTCCTCGTTGCATCTAGACAGTACATGCAACACCAATCATTTGCGAAGTGAGCTATTTGTGCAAGTGTGGTAAATGTACCCCTTGCATGTAATAATAATAACAACACATCATTTTTTTTCAAGGAATCCAGTTGTAAATGGTATGAATTTAATAGATTTGAATTATACCTCAATCTTAGATATCACATTCTTATCACATAACATAGCAATTGAGGTAGGACAAATATTGAGCACTCTTTACATAGGCAGAGTTAGCCAAACTATGTTTTGCAATTTTCTAACGTGAAAATTATTATTAATCCATATTTTAGTCAGCTCCTATCGAAGCCGATCTAATTAGTCCTATAGAAAGTAAGTCTTAAATTTTTTGCCTTATCTCTTGACAAACTTATTGAAGTATTCTCAGTCATGTTCTGCTTTGGCCTTTGTGTGATCTACCCATTTGTGTCTACTCTACCTTCTAACCCATTGAATGAAACCTATACATATTGATCCGTAATTTGATATTGTTGATTTTTCATCAAGAGGTCGCATGATTTGAGAATGTAAAATATAAAAAATATTTTATAAACATCGGAGGCGAAATTTAGATTTATGATTTAGAGTTTTTTATGATGATTTTGATGAACAAACATAATTTTCAAACTAATATTTTAGAATGAAAATACATTTTCCCAGCCAATAAGGTTTTATATCGGGAATTGAGTGAAAGTTGTTTTGTAGGTAGTTGTCGCGAAACAACTCGACGTTGATGGTCTTTCAGGAAAAAGAATGTAATAGTACTTGAGAGAGCGATATTGTTCTCTTACGTGGGTACACCAATTGCCTTTATATAGTACGGGTGATCGAACAGTCATGATCATATTGTCTTATACGTTCCGGTATCATCCTCAAAATATTTGATTTGTGTCCTTATCAATCGTGCTAAAAACAACCAATTACATCTTTCACAATACAATGTTGCATGTTTTGTGAAGATTATTTTTTTACTTGGTCAATAAAACTCACTAAAAAAAAAAACTATTATTATACACTACTATTACCAACACCCACCACCATAAAAACGGGGGGAAATATTTCTAGCCCTTTTTCTATTTTTTCTTTATGACAAATCAACCATTAAGATACTCTATATTTGAAACCCACCACCATAAAAACGGGGGGAAATATTTCTAGCCCTTTTTCTATTTTTTATTTATGACAAATCCACCATTAATACTCTATATTTGAAACCCATAATTAGTTTTAAAGTTACTAATTTTACTATGCTAACCTTTTATAATAATAGTCGACCATAATACCAACAATTTTGGAAAATCAAAAACCTAAAATTTAGGGAAAAAACAAAATAAAACGTGAAAACAGATCCATCAATTTTAACTCCTAAAAAAACTCACCAAAATAACTCTTTTTGACCTTCTTAAACTAACTTCGTTAAATGAGTCTTTTCATATCTCTTTGTCTATCATCGTGTTAATCTCTTTCAAAAACCTATCCAAAAAAAAGTTGTAACCGACAATAAAAAAGTAAAAATAAAAAAAAAAAATTCAATTATTACCATGGAAAATTCATGAGGAAAAAAACTCAATTATCACTATTTAATATTTAGAGAAAAACTCAATTATCAACATGGAGAATTAAGAAAAATTCTAGTTTTCACCAAAGATAATTTATGAAAATCATGATTGTCACATACTTATTGAAAATTCTAACTTTCAAAATTTAGTGATAATTGTAATTTCCAATTAAATGTTTCATGGGTTGTTACGTTAAACGAATCTCCCAATGATCAATTTAATTAACTAAGTTATAAACAACAATCAATAGTAGAAAATCAAATAATTAACACGATTGTTATTACAAAGATTAAATCTTTATAAAGCAGTAAAATCCTTCACAATTATTTGACTATCCTACCGGATTACCATATCTGATTCTAAACCAAATTTAACAATTTCCTAGCTAGATGAAGTCAACATTTCCCATTATAAAATCTTCATTGATTAGTGGGAATCTATCTTCGGATTTCCAATAGTAATATTAACGTCATAACAACTGTTTTACCATCTTTATCGGTAGGAGAAAAAGAGAAATTGCCTCCCATAAAAACATCTACAAAAAACGCTCATGATTAACCGATTTTTAAAGGTTTTTTTTTTTTGAATCTTTCTATTAATAATACAGCTTGGAAAAGGTTAATTTAGTCCTCTTAGAAATACGCTTAATCTAAAAAAATTAATCTTAACCGTCGATCTTATCTTTTGGGCTACATATATATACCGTCTTAATAATGGCTTCTTAGAAGACAGAGAAACCAAATATGGGCTCCTTAGAAATTTCCACCCATAAAAACCATCCACCGCCACTATTTCTTCCACCAATAGTAATGTTACCGCCTCCACCATTCACAAACCCCCTCCACCGCTTATACTAACCCTACTTCCACTACCACCATTAGAATTAATATAGTTTTTAGTAAAATTATGTATTTATGTTAGATTATTAAAGGGATATTTATAATATAAATTTAATTAATCATTATGAACAACCAATGAGACACTAATTAATAAAAACGTTTAAAAATGGTTAAGTTGAACAAACCCCAGCGGTAATTTATCTTTGCCAAGGACAAATCCTTACTCTTTACATAAACAAATCGATAATAAATAATTTCATATGTTCTGATCTTGATTCGTATCGTTCGTTTAGTTATTACATAACATGGCAATTGATTGCACCAATTTTTTAAAATGGACATATGTTTCATCGAGTTTATTTTAACATTAGAACGATCAACCACGTTTTATACTTTATAATATAACATTACACATTTTTTGGCGTTAAGAAATTAACATAATATGTTTTTTTTCACCAATACCCTCCACCACCATAAAACCATATGAATCCACATTTCTTATCCACCACCACCTAGTGGCGGAGGCCGCGGAGCCAAGGGTTGACTAACCTGGCTCTAACCCCTTAAATTTTTAATAACTACATATTTTTTTTATAAATAGTACTTTTTCCATATATATTTATGGTTTAGTCCACAAAAGTTTACATGTTTCTTTAAAAAAAAAAATAGGCCTCCTCAATGTCAATTTTTGACTCCACCACCGCCACAATCATTGTCGTCCATCCCATGTAGGTTGTTGGACGCAATTCTAATTTTCAATCACAAATGCCATGTATGGGGTTTAGATTAACAAAATTTCGTCAATTAATTAGTTTCATTATTTTTTTTCCCGTGTTTATATTCTTTTTTGTATTGCAATCAATTTTATTTTATCATTAAAAAATCATAATTTATACGATATAGTACCAAAGATAACAGGGGTACCATTTGGGTGATCCAACTACGATCATGAAAATATTGTCTTGTATGATATCATCCCTGAAATATTTGGTACCTTCCTTTATCAAAAGTGTTAAAAACAACCAACCATATCTTCCACACTACAATGTTATCGATGTTGTAATGACAACATAAAATTAATATTGGCCATCACTACTCACCAGCATTCACCGTCACTACTTCTTCCACCACAAACCAGGGGCGGAGCCAGGATTTTGAGGAGAGAGGGAGAAAAAATTCTTGGCAAGTTAGATACATGTGAAAAATGGACTTTGTATCCCATTTTACGATAAAAGAACAAAAATAAATATAATTGTGCTTGGCTCCGCCCTTAACCACCACTAATCTTTCGGCCTCCACTTCTTCTACTACTCATTGTCGCACAAAATGTCTATTGATATTATTTATCAAAATTACTTATTAATAAAAATAAATATTATAATTAATTAAGAAAATTGCGATTCTGGTTGCTTCTTGTTTCATAGATTAGGGATGGCTATTCAAAAGGGTGTTGGGGCCCAATTGGTGGCTAGGTTGCCATCCAACCCAGTGTAATTTTAAATAAGAATAATAATAAAGAATAATGTACCTAAATTAAGAAAATATTTATAATTAAAAAATGATTAGTCATTTATTATGAGCAATTAGCGAAATACTAATTAATAAAACACTTTATAATGAATAGATTATTTATAAGGTGCAATTAGTGAAACACTAATTAATAAAGAAATTTTGGTATTTAAGTTTAACAAACCACTGTTGATTTATCTTTTCTATCAATTCCAACCAAGGTGGAACACTGGTTAGAGGCCACTTTTATGACACAATAGGTCATGAGTTCGAACCTCCCCGTTATAATTTTTAAAATTTCATACTTTGACTTGAGTATTCATTTTTTATTCATAATATTGGAATTAATGTCACGCGTGTGAGTTGTAGCGGGTGGTCAGGAGAACCACATCCCTTGATTTATCTCTGCCAGGACAAATCCTGACCACCACTAACAAAGACAAACTTGTCCAAACCTTTTTTTGTACTAATGATTTTTTTGATAAACTTTTTCTTTATTGTTCGGGATGCATACCTATTTGTTGGATTCTATTACGATTTGTAAATGATTTTTACTAGTTTTGGTGCAAGTTAATTATCTGTTTGGTGTTTTGTTTTTCTAGTTTTATGTTGCTCAGAATGATGATTTTTTTTTTAGTTCTGTATGGATTTTTTTTTTTCCTTGTCTATTTTATAAAAATGTATGTGTCCATTTGATAAACTTTTGCTTTATTGTTCGGGATGCATACCTATTTGTTGGATTCTATTACGATTTGTAAATGATTTTTACTAGTTTTGGTGCAAGTTAATTATCTATTTGGTGTTTTGTTTTTCTAGTTTTATGTTGCTCAGAATGATGATTTTGTTTTTTAGTTCTGTATGGATTATTTTTTTTTTTTTCCTTGTCTATTTTATAAGCATGTATGTGTTTTGTAACTTATCTCTAATCACCGTGAAATTCAACGTTTTTTATGCTTTCTGAGCTTAAAATTCAGGTGTAAGATAAAAGTAACGGAAAATGGATCATTTGTCCAAATATGTTTAAAACATGGTTCAAATGGACGAGTAAAAATTAGTATGAGTGAAATGGACACCAAAAAATAGCAAGGATGAAACTGGATTCATCCTGACTTAAACTTAAAAAATGCAAGGATGAAACTGGATGCATCCTGATGTAAATTAAACAGTAGGATGAAACTGTTTACATCCTGACTATTTTTATATTTTTGTCCATTTAAACAGTATCAAAAATCTAAATGTCCTTTTAACCCAGGAATTGTTGATTTTGGCCTTTTTAACTAATTTTGTGTAAACATAAAAACTCAATTTTCTTATATTTATAAAATGCCATCTTTGGAGAAATCGAAATACAATTTAAAAAATTCCAACCTAATTTATATGTTAACTTTTAATACCTTTGAATTATTAAACAAACGTATTATTATCAATTGTCAACATATTTATTTCCTAGCATTTTCATGGGCGAGCCCAAAGGAATTAGCGGCGACTTTTTTATAACCATCCCATTATTTCACCCTTTACTCTCTTCCTTCATGAGGCCAGGGTACGTTTCAATCTCGACTTGTATAAATAGGTCTTACCTATTTCCACCAGACAACAAGTATCGGTCAAGAGAAAAACACAACACTCTTAGAAAAGGCAACTTTGCAAGTAGGGCTGTCAATGGAAACCGATAATCCGAAATACGATACCGATAATCCGGTTGCCGTTACCGCTACCGTCCGACATAACGGATAACGGATAACCGATACCGCTAAGTTAACGGATAATTCCCTTAGCGGATAACGGCAGTGGAACTAGCATTTCCGTTAGGCTTAGTTCCGTTATCCGATAGCATACAACATTACACCAAATCCTGGTTTTAGCAACGCTTTGATTTTGGGGATGTGCACGGATATAGACGTTGCACCCTTCACAACTTCTATATCCGTTGCGAAATAGGAAATACGTTGCACTAAATATTGAAAAGAAGAATTAAAAAATAGAAAGGAGGACGGATATAGACGTTGCACCCTTCACAACGTCTATATCCGTTGCTAACTAGGAAATATGTTGCACTAAATTTTGTTAACGGACGGTAATGGATAATTATCCGATATCCCGTTAAGTAATGGTAACGACAATGGATTTGATTTCTTATTTCGCGGAAATTAACGGATAACGGATATCCGCTAACTTTTAATGGCAACGGCAGTGGAAGAGAATCCACTTGCAGGCGTGAGTTTTATAACATTATAAGTTATCCTGAATAATTTCTATTGGTGCCGCGGTCTCTTTTATTAGTTAGATGTTTCCACCCAGATACCTATGAGATTTGTAAAATAATTGTCTGTTAGTCGGGCCCATCTGTGAATCGGATTTCCAAATCCACTTGCAGGCGTGAGTTTTATAACATTATAAGTTATCCTGAATAATTTCTATTGGTTATTAGTTAGATGTTTCCACCCAGATACCTATGAGATTTGTAAAATAATTGTCTGTTAGTCCGGGCCCATCCTGTGAATCGGATTTCCAAATCCACTTGCAGGCGTGAGTTTTATAACATTATAAGTTATCCTGAATAATTTCTATTGGTGCCGCGGTCTCTTTTATTAGTTAGATGTTTCCACCCGAGATACCTATGAGATTTGTAAAATAATTGTCTGTTAGTCCGGGCCCATCCTGTGAATCGGATTTCCAAATCCACTTGCAGGCGTGAGTTTTATAACATTATAAGTTATCCTGAATAATTTCTATTGGTGCCCGCGGTCTCTTTTATTAGTTAGATGTTTCCACCCAGATACCTATGAGATTTGTAAAATAATTGTCTGTTAGTCCGGGCCCATCCTGTGAATCGGATTTCCAAATCCACTTGCAGGCGTGAGTTTTATAACATTATAAGTTATCTGAATAATTTCTATTGGTGCCCGCGGTCTCTTTTATTAGTTAGATGTTTCCACCCCAGATACCTATGAGATTTGTAAAATAATTGTCTGTTAGTCCGGGCCCATCTGTGAATCGGATTTCCAAATCCACTTGCAGGCGTGAGTTTTATAACATTATAAGTTATCCTGAATAATTTCTATTGGTGCCCGCGGTCTCTTTTATTAGTTAGATGTTTCCACCCCAGATACCTATGAGATTTGTAAAATAATTGTCTGTTAGTCGGGCCCATCCTGTGAATCGGATTTCCAAATCCACTTGCAGGCGTGAGTTTTATAACATTATAAGTTATCCTGAATAATTTCTATTGGTGCCCGCGGTCTCTTTTATTAGTTAGATGTTTCCACCCAGATACCTATGAGATTTGTAAAATAATTGTCTGTTAGTCCGGGCCCATCCTGTGATCGGATTTCCAAATCCACTTGCAGGCGTGAGTTTTATAACATTATAAGTTATCTGAATAATTTCTATTGGTGCCGCGGTCTCTTTTATTAGTTAGATGTTTCCACCCCAGATACCTATGAGATTTGTAAAATAATTGTCTGTTAGTCCGGGCCCATCCTGTGAATCGGATTTCCAAATCCACTTGCAGGCGTGAGTTTTATAACATTATAAGTTATCTGAATAATTTCTATTGAAAAGAAGAATTAAAAAATAGAAAGGAGGACGGATATAGACGTTGCACCCTTCACAACGTCTATATCCGTTGCTAACTAGGAAATATGTTGCACTAAATTTTGTTAACGGACGGTAATGGATAATTATCCGATATCCCGTTAAGTAATGGTAACGGCAATGGATTTGATTTCTTATTTCCGGCGGAAATTAACGGATAACGGATATCCGCTAACTTTTAATGGCAACGGCAGTGGAAGAGACATTATCCGTTACGTTAGCATCCATTGACAGCCCTATTTGCAAGATCTCCAAAAAGCGTTCATCTCTTGCAAGCTTCCGAAGCTTTCACTTTCTGATACAAGTCGAGGCACTACTCTTCCAGAATTATTCTGGTCTCAACACCTTTCTTCGCTTCCCTCCCCAAATGAACCCTTCTCCTCCACTTTGTGACCGAAGCATTTCTGGAACAACCATTTCTTGGTTTAGGCCGGACTTGTACAGATTGATCTCTCGAATCTAGAAAGTGCTCACGTGCAGCACATTTGTTTAGGGTTTAAAACAGTTTCTCACTCACCTACCGAATTTACCAAAATCGGCAGAAACGATTTTTACCCATAAATAATTCGCAACCACAGCGGGAGGATTGATCTTTCGGTTACATATCAGCTTTCAGAAATCGATCTCATACTTCGATCCAGGCATCAGGACGGCAGAAGCAAGCAATCTATTTGGGGATATAAAACTCGACTACCAGACATCCTAGTTACCAGTCGTGAAACTACATGATACGGCTGGGGACTTCACAAGAACTGAAAGATAGCCTGGTTACCAGTCGTGAAGCTACATGAAACGGTTGGGGAGTTCACAGAAATCGAAATAAAATGGTCTATTGATCAAGTAACTTAAAACGACCAAGGACTTTCCACAATGACAATGGTGCTTTCCGTGAAATCCGATCTTACACACGAGGATCCATTATCATCAGGAGATCCGGGGAACCGAGTAAGTGTTTCCTAGACAGAATATATATGGTTTACCATTTCAAGTTTTCATGGGAATGATAAAACCAATAGCCATGTTATGTCCTGTCCCATGTCATCTACCAACACACAATGTTCACGATTCCGTATCATCCATGGAATATACGTATAACTTACAATCATAACCCAAAAGCGACATCATCCCTAAAAAAAATAGAGGAACCACATGTTCGTCTTTTCATATCTTCCATATCCAAAAACGGTTCATCCCGAATAATAACCCAAAACCCTCATAGGTAACACTTGCCCATCAACCCATAAATCTAAAAAAAAAAAAAAAAGACTTTTCTATCAACCCAGAAATCCAGAAAATCAAAACCATAAGCCAGGTGTTTCATTTGACTTTCAAAAAAAAAAAAAACACAGAAGAAGTTCAGAAGACAGAAGTTCAAAGGAACCCATTCAATAATGGTTTACTTTTCTCGAAGAAGACGTCATTCGTCATTTGGAGGACCGCCTGTTTCAGCTCCAACTCTTTGTTGCATCACCATGTGTACCGACTTTGAATCATAACGGTTATCAGTTACTATTCATGAGGTAGCTGATGCTATTACAGTAATATTCGAAGAGAGGAACTATATTCCTACAAATTTATGGAAGGCATACCTATGGCTAAGGTTTGTACCAAAAAAAAAAAAAAAAAGAGGAGAACAAACTGAAGGAGGAACGCTAGAGTGCATATCCAGAATATGCTTGCCCACTTTGTTGCTAGCACACTACCGATAACACCAGCATTCCATGATCCACCCTGCATTCCTTTCAGGTATCGATTCCACCATCCCACGGAAAGAAGCCTCCCGCGCTATCATCACAGCTTGATAGTCAAAGTTCCAGCGCCAATAGTCTGCGTCCAAGACAACACCATACCTGCTTTCCATACTCGCTTACCGGACGCACATGCAGCACGTACATGACCGGCCAAAATACCACACCCTGGTCAGAACTAACAGATAGTGTCTCTACAGTGCTAGCTTCTCTGCTCAATGGCTAGCACCGAAAGCTTACGTCTTCCCAGTGCTGGCAGCCTGCATCCTTCTACCGTTGCACTTAAACGCCCCGTAGGGAAGCAACAATCCAATTTCATCACATGTAAATATCTGGAACGACTTATACAAAATCTAAGCAAATCATCAAACCCCTAGGGTTCACGAAGACTCTCTTCCTGTTAAGAGTCACATGATTTTTGGGGACTTCGCCCACAAAACTGTGCGGTCCATGATGAAACATTTATGTGAGATTTTATGTTTCCTCAAGGCACAACGTCAAGACATATCCGCAACCCTCAACCGCACTTCATTAGGGAAGCATTTGTTTCCAACCAGAGAAGCCGCTCCCAAAATAAAGCACGGTTGATAGAAGTAACCAGGGATTCCTAACCACTGTTCTCTTGAAGGATGTTCAATTTGATAACACACTGATTAACGCAACCGCTCCGCTTCAGCATTCTCTCCATAAGCTTCTCCAGTGTCCGAAGCCAAAACTTTAACGTTTAGCTTTCTAAGTTTCAACATCCTCACCAAGAGATGAAGCTACTTCAACGCCGCTTCTTCATGTTAAGGATCATAGTCACATCCATCCAATATTTTACTTCCACGGAAGCCCATACAATTCCAGCCAACTTACTTTGTTACCACGATAATGTAGTCTATTCCGATTACATCTCCTACCAAGAACTGTTGTCTCTCACTCGTTAATACCAACCAGAGCCTTACCACAACAGCAATTACTACAAATATGGAAACATGTAAACCATGCTTGAGGACTGAGGATATACACGAAATCCCTTCATTGTCAAAGCTCAAAATACACAGTCAACCAAAAAGCCGCACTCACAACAAGGTCATCTACTCTTCAAGGGTACATCGCAATAATATCATCATCTCTCTGTCTAGAAGATTCTTTCAACACTTTACGGGGTCGTGGAGGGTCTCAAGCCTGTACTATCGAATATTTCATTAAGTAATTTCTGAGCATCCCACTGTCACATCCAAAATAGTACGACAGGATCATGTCGAATCATGTGGACGGGGAATTCAAGGAGATGTAATGAGAGTAGACTGCGCATGAGGAAACCTTCGACGAAGCAGTTTTTACTATTCTAGATTCGGGTTCCACCATCTGAGGCTCAATTGGGATTTCCTCCGCTTCCACTGCATTGGCAATCAATACTGCATAACCTGGAGGAGAAAGTGGTTCAACGTCAACAACTCCAGGGTTGCTCGTACTAGTGGACCCATGATTCCCAACTTCGTTGTTAGGCACCTAATACGAAGATTACATGGGATTAGGATGGATCAAGCGTGGAAAATCAGTACGATCATAAAATTAAGAAAGTAAGTGAAATAACATCATTCAAGTTCCTTATTATGCTTCTACACCATGTGCAAGAAGTACTGAAGTCATGAAACACGTTTTCCAAACAAACTCAGTTGAGGGAAATTTATACTCCCCTGTGTTCAATTACTAACTGGGAGCAATTGTTGTGGAAAATAGTGTTGGTTTATGTACCATTCTCTTCGCATGTCAAAATTTCATGGTAATCGGATGAACGAGAAAGGAGAGGTGACCAGAACATCAGACAACATGCAACCTAGAAAAGTTCTGAAAACCTCCTAGAAGTTTACCCTTTCGCGTTTTTCATCCCCTAAACATGCTCAAAATTCAAAAAGCTTCTTCGAAAAAGCTTGGAAATTTTCTGGGTTTAAAGATATGTATGCGGACATCGAAAATCCGACTCTAAACGAGGATTCTACAACAACTTTAGTGAAGGGCGCGAAATAGGGTTTCGGCGTGTCAAACCTTAAACCGCAAGCGTATCCCTTGCAAGAGCTTCCCAATCCGCGCTAGCTTTCCAAACAGTGTGATCTTCCCAAACGGCGCCATCTTCACAATACATGCAAGCTTCCCAATCCTGGCCATCGTCCTGACCATCTTCCCAATACGTGCAAGCTTCCAAATCCTGGACAGCTTCCAAACGTGCAAGCTTCCCAATCCTGGTCAGTCTCGCAACTTGCACTAGATTCCCAGCTTAATCCGACCCCACCAAGATAGCATGCAACTTGCGTCATCTCCTAAGGACGCCCAGTTTCCCAATGCCTCCAAGCTTCCCAGTTTCCCAAGTACGCCTAGCTTCCCAACTTCCCAATTGTGCCAGCCTACCGATTTGTGCAAAACTTCCAGAGGCAAGGATTCCAAATCCTATCTATAAAGAGGTCAGACAAGCCTCCTCAATTCTCTTTAAGATTTACTACTGATAGTTTGTCACCATCTTATGTTTACCTCGCAACAAACCTCCTGTTCCGAGCTAAGCAGGGGACTTAATGTTGATGGTGGTTTTTAGACAAAGGGTAAAATTGTAAAATACCAAATAACCTAATGTCACCGGTGACACATTTATTAGAACATTTAATACATGTAGGCAGTAATTAATGGGGGTATTTTTTCAAATTAACTTAGAACGAGCAAAATCCTAATTCCCCTCTGTGCTAATGGCAAATCATGCCAGCCATACCAACCGCGCCAAAGCATGCCAACCATGCTAGCCGCACCTCTGTGCCAATGGAAAATCATGCCAGCCATACCAACCGCTCCAAATCATGCCAACCATGCTAGCCGCACCTCCGTGCCAATGGGAAATCATTCCAGCCACACCAACCGCGCCAAAGCATGCCAACCATGCTAGCCGCACCTCTGTGCCAATGGAAAATAATGCCATCCACACCAACCACGCCAAAGCATGCCAACCATGCTAGCCGCACCTCTGTGCCAATGGAAAATCATGCCAGCCACACCAACCACACCAAAGCATGCCATCCATGCTAGCGGCACATCCGTGCCAATGGCAAATCATGTCAGCCACACCTATCCCAAGCTAGCCGCGCCATGCCAAACGCACTCTGCCTTGGACCTAGCTATGCTAGTCACACTACGCTAAAGCATGCCAACCATGCTATCCACACATCCGTGCCAATATAAAATCATGCCAGCCACACCTAGCCCAAGCTATTCGCGCCATGCCAAATGCACTCTGCCTTGGCCCTAGCTAAGCTAGTCACATTGCGCCAAAGCATGCCAATCATGCTAGTTGCACCTCTGTGCCAATGGCAAATCATTCCAGCCACACCAACCGCGCCAAAGCATGCCAACCATACTAGCTGCACCTCCATTCCAATGGCAAATCATGCTAGCCACACCTAGCCCAAGCTAGCCGCGCCGTACCAAACGCACTCTGCCTTGGCCCTAGCTATGCTAGTCGCACTGTGCCAAAGCATGCTAGCCATGCTAGAGGTACCTCTGTTTCAATGTCAAATCATGCCAGCCACACCAACTGCGCAAAGGCATGCCAACCATGCTAGCCGCACCTCTGTGCCAATGGCAAATCATGCCATTCACACCAACCGCGCCAAAGTATGCCAACCATGCTAGACGCACCTCTTTGCTAATGGAAACTTATGCCAGCCACACCTAGCCCAAGCTAGCCTCTCCATGCCAAACTCACTCTTCCTTGTCCCTAGCTATGTTAGTCACACACCGCCAAGCCAAACACCCTTACCTTGGCCCTAGCTGCGCCACCATACTGGTATTCCCCTTGCGGTTACCAAAGAGAAGGCGTGCAACAATCAACTGTTTCCATTTAATCCCAAGAGAAAATCCTGGCCGTCTAAGGTCTCCTCATGGCCTTTGGCCCAAAACCCTAAGTCGGTCACGCACCTAGCCAAGATAGACGCGCCATGCCAAAAGCGCTCTCTTACCAGCTTGCCAAACCGTGCAACCAAGGGACCAAGACGCCGCGTACCATTGGCACATTCCAAAGTAGCGCCCACTTCCAAATTTCCAAGGCGTGCAACCCAGGCCTAATTAGTCACGCGTGCCATTGGCACATGCCAACATGCTCGCTGGTAGCCTTTGCTTGCAAACCGTGCAACGCAGGCCTAATTAGTCACGCATGCCACTGGAACATGCCAATATGCTCGCTGGTAGCCTATGCTTGCAAACCATGCAACCTAGGGAAAACTGGCCACGCATGCCATTGGCACATGCCAACATGCTCGCTGGTAGCCTAACTTGCAAACCGTGAAACCTAAGGAAAATTTTCTACGCATGCCATTGGCACATGCCAACATGCTCGCTGGTATCATATGCTTGCAAACCGTGCAACCCAGGCCTAATTAGTCACGCATGACATTGGCACATGCCAACATGATCGCTTGTATCCTAGTTTGCACTCAAGGTGCAACCTGCAACCAAGTCATTCCGCACATGCCACACGCGCCACTTGCATCCTGGCATTGCCACTTGCACTCAAGGTGCAACCTACAACCAAGGAATTCCGCACATGCCACATGCGCCACTTGCAGCCTGGCATTGCCTCTTGCACTTAAGGTGTAACCCGCAACCAAGGAATTCCGCACATTACATTGGAACATGCCACACGCGCCACTTGCAGCCTGACATTTCCACTTGCACTCAAGGTCTAACCTGCAACCAAGGAATTCCGCACATGCCATTGGCACATGCCACACGCGCTACTTGCATTCTGGCATTGCAACTTGCACTCAAGGTGCAACCAACACTCAAGACATCAACACAAACTGTGGGATGCTTTCCAAGGTCTTGGTTTGGCGGTCACAGCATGCAGCGTACCCTACGCTCATATTAAGAAAGTATGAATATGAATAAAGCGGTCAAATAAATGATGAAATAATGGTGAAAACGTTTTAACCCATAAACACCATGCAGTTACAACCTCCTCCCATTATTTCACCCTTTACTCCCTTCCTTCATGATGCCAGGGTACATTTCAATCTCGACTTGTATAAATAGGTGTTACCTATTTCCACCAGACAACAAGTCTCGGTCAGGAGAAAAACAAAACACTCTCAGAAAAGGCAACTTTGCAAGCTCTCCAAAAAGCTTTCATCTCTTGAAAGCTTACGAAGCTTTCACTTTCTGATACAAGTCCAGGCACTACTCTTCCAAAATTATTATGGTCTCAAAACCTTTCTTCGTTTCCCTCCCCAAATCAACCCTTCTCCTCCACTTTATGACTGAAGCAAGTCTGGAACGGCCATTTCTTGGTTTAGGCCAGACTTGTACAGATTGATCTCTCGAATCTAAGAAGTGCTCACGTGCAGCACATTTGTTTAGGGTTTAAAATAGTTTCTCACTCACCTACCGAATTTACCAAAATCAGCAGAAACGTTTTTTACCCATTAACAACTAGGTTCGGCTCAAAATTGATAATCCAAGATTAGCCGAACTGATATTTTGAAAACCCTAATTCCATCTATGAAATCATATTCTATCGATCAAACAAAATGAAAGTAATCAAAAACAAGATGGGTTTGTTACAAATACATTCTAAAATACATTTGAGAGCAATTGAGATTTGGATTTCGCACTCAAACATCGATCACTTCGATTCGTGTTTCCTTAGCTTGATTGAATTAGAGTCCAAGATGTTTAATAAAGGTTATTTTGATTTTAGGGTTTTGAGGATAAGGGAACTCTAGTAATTTTTTTAAAGGAATAAAGGATATATAGGTAATTGCATTACTTTTAGACACCCCTTATAAACCCACCCTAGATAGGATAATGAATAGGTATTCCTTGAAAAGATTCAGTATGCCTCAAAACAGGTTTCCCAATGTAGTGCAAGCCAAGGGTGTCCTATGTCCACTGATTTTATGATTTGAAGCCTAAAATACATAATATATCAGTTTTTGCACCCCCTATTAAAAGCCCAAGTAACTTAACTTTGTGTTGTATTTTCCCCTGCTCCCCTCTCTTCAAATCCTGGCTCCGCCCCCGTGTCCACCATAAGATTTGATTTATTATTTTACTAGCCCTTAACCCGTGCCATAATGGCACGGGCAATGATATTGGTTCATTTTTAATATATCGTAAAAATTTTGTCCCGAATACTTATCAACTCCTTATGATTTAATATGTGTTTGTCATAAAAATAGTTGAGATTTTCCTCTCTTTTATTCTTTATTGTTTCCTTTAATATTTTACTGCCGAATATTTTCTCAAACGAAAGAAATATAATCTTAACTTCCAGACACTTTTTTATTTAGTTTCATTGCTTATAATGAGATAATGCTCTACATGAACATGGAAGTTTAAATATTTTTTGGAAATATGTCGTCAGCAGCGCTCATCTCAGTGAAATAAACTAATCAATATCGTCCATAAAAGTATCCACATGCTCCTATTTCGCTCCACACGACTCATCTATCATGGTCATGTTGTCGATCCTCCAAATAGGCAGAGAATAGTATTTTTTTGCATCCAACGAATGATACAAACTATCCAATGTGACATGATTTTCCTGTAATTTTTCAACGCCCATTAGATGACAATGTTTAAAATGTGTAACCATTACTTTTTCGAAGGGATTGTATATATGCAAACCTCTGCCATTGAATCTTCAACAAAGTAGTGTGCCTACCAGTTCGTCTTAACGAAGGCTTTGGTAAAATCAAAAGTCTTGGACATTTTGTCACTTCCGTATGTTCCTACCTTCACTTGGAATATACTCTGGCCACACATTACCTCATAAAGAACCTTGAACACATATTGTACTCCATGGTCCAATTTCAAATTAATAGGTTGTCAATAGATCCTTTACCAAAACTTGACATATTCTACGTTGAATATTTATTAAAAAAAATATTATAGTATTGTGGATCGTTGCTTTCTAAGATTGTAGTTTTCAAATTGGCCTCTTCAAGTCCCACGACTTTCTAAGTTTATATATCTTGTTTGTTTTTAAAATTTTAGTTAGCCATATTATGTTTGTTACTAACTTTAAACTTGATGTCATCTTCTACTGTGAACTTTATGTGATTTCAACATCGATATATTTATACCTCTTTCATTCGTATCAAGTAATCCATTGTATATTCCAATAATTCTTCTACAACAATTCCTTTCTTTTGCTGTTTCCGGACCATCAGTAGCCAATATTGTCAAACACAATCTGTTTAATTTTTGTTGATGCTATGTATTTGCAATGTTCATTTTTCTTAAATAAATAGATTGTGGAAAAACTAAAAAAAAAAGAACATAAGTATTACATCGGGTCTAAGTTGCTATATCCAAAATACTCCGGACACTTCTTTTGGTGGCTTGTTTTTTCAAATTCCTCGTTGCATCTAGACAGTACATGCAACACCAATCATTTATGAAGTGAGCTATTTGTGCAAGTGTGGTCAATGTATCCCTTGCATGTAATAATAATAACAACACATCATTTTTTTTTCAAGGCATCCAGTTGTAAATGGTATGAATCTAATAGATTTGAATTATACATCAATCTTAGATATCACATTCTTCTCACATAACATAGCAATTGAGGAAGGACAAATCTTGAGCACTCTTTACATAGGCAGAGTTAGCCAAACTATGTTTTGCAATTGTCTTACGTGAAAATTATTATTAATCCATATTTTAGTCAGCTCATATCGAAGCCGATCTAATTAGTCCTATAGAAAGTAAGTCTTAAATTTTTGGCCTTATCTCTTGACCAACTTATTGAAGTATTCTTAGTCATGTTCTGCTTTGGCCTTTGTGTGATCTACCCATTTGTGTCTACTCTACCTTCTAACCCATTGAATGAAACCTATACATATTGATCCGTAATTTGATATTGTTGATTTGTCATCAAGAGGTCGCATGATTTGAGAATGTAAAATATAAAAAATATTTTATAAACATCGGAGGAAAAATTTAGATTTATGATTTAGAGTTTCTTATGAATATTTTGATGAACAAACATAATTTTCAAACAAATACTTTAGAATGAAAATACATTTTCCCAGCCAAAAAGGTTTTATATCGGGAATTGAGTGAAAGTTGTTGATTTGTAGGTAGTTGTCGTGAAACAACTCGACGTTGATGGTCTTTCAGGAAAAAGAATGTAATAGTACTTGAGAGAGCGATATTGTTCTGTTACGCGGGTACACCAATTGCCTTTATATAATACGGGTGATCGAACAGTCATGATCAAATTGTCTTATACGTTCCGGTATCATCCTCAAAATATTTGATTTTTGTCCTTATCAATCATGCTAAAAACAACCAATTACATCTTTCACAATACAATGTTGCATGTTTTGTGAAGATTATTTTTTTACTTGGTCAATAAAACTCACTAAAAAGAAAAAACTATTATTATACACTACTATTACCAACACCCACCACCATAAAAACGGGGGGAAATATTTCTAGCCCTTTTTCTATTTTTTCTTTATGACAAATCAACCATTAAGATACTCTATATTTGAAACCCACCACCATAAAAACAGGGGAAAATATCTCTAGCCCTTTTTCTATTTTTTCTTTATGACAAATCCACCATTAATACTCTATATTTGAAACCTATAATTAGTTTTAAAGTTACTAATTTTACTATGCTAACCTTTTATAATAATAGTCAACCATAATACCAACAATTTAGGAAAATCAAAAACCTAAAATTTAGGGAAAAAACAAAATAAAACGTGAATGCATCAATTTTAACTCCTAAAAAAACTCACCAAAATAACTCTTTTTGACTTTCTTAAACTAACTTCCTTAAATGACTCTTTTCATATCTCTTTGTCTATCATCGTGTTAATCTCTTTCAAAACCTATCCAAAAAAAAGTTGTAACCGACAAAAAAAAAGTAAAAAAAAAAAAAAAACTCAATTATTACCATTGAAAATTCATGAGTAAAAAAACTCAATTATCACTATTTAATATTTAGAGAAAAACTCAATTATAAACATGGAGAATTAAGAAAAATTCTAGTTTTCACCAAAGATAATTTGTAAAAATCATGATTGTCACATACTTATTGAAAATTCTAACTTTCAAAATTTAGTGATAATTGTAATTTCCAATTAAATGTTTCATGGGTTGTTACGTTAAACGAATCTCCCAATGATCAATTTAATTAACTAAGTTATAAACACCAATTAGTAGTAGAAAATTAAATAATTAACACGATTGTTATTACAAAGATTGAATCTTTATAAAGCAGTAAAATCCTTCACAATTATTTGACTATCCTACCGGATTACCATATATGATTCCAAACCAAATTTAACAATTTCCTAGCTAGATGAAGTCAACATTTCCCATTATAAAATCTTCATTGATTAGTGGGAATCTATCTTCGGATTTCCAATAGTAATATTAACGTCATAACAACTGTTTTACCATCTTTATCGGCAGGAGAAAAAGAGAAATTGCCTCCCATAAAAACGTCCACAAAAAACGCTCATGATTAACCGATTATTAAAGGTTTTTTTTTTTTTTTAATCTTTCTATTAATAATACGGTTTGGAAAGGTTAATTTAGTCCTCTTAGAAACACGCTTAATCTAAAAAATTTAATCTTAACCGTCGATCTTATCTT
The DNA here is from genome assembly GCA_023529315.1 of Papaver bracteatum. Classification (NCBI taxonomy): domain Eukaryota; kingdom Viridiplantae; phylum Streptophyta; class Magnoliopsida; order Ranunculales; family Papaveraceae; genus Papaver; species Papaver bracteatum. The sequence continues at coordinate 20,164 of JAJJWX010005323.1, forward strand.
TTGGGCTACATATATATACCGTCTTAATAATGGCTTCTTAGAAGACAGAGAAACCAAATATGGGCTCCTTAGAAATTTCCACCCATAAAAACCATCCACCGCCACTATTTCTTCCACCAATAGTAATATTACCGCCTCCACCATTCACAAACACCCTCCACCGCTTATACTAACCCTACTTCCACTACCACCATTAGAATTAATATAGTTTTAAGTAAAATTATGTATTTATGTTAGATTATTAAAGGGATATTTATAATAGAAATTTAATTAATCATTATAAACAACCAATGAGACACTAGCTAATTAATAAAACGTTTAAAAATGGTTAAGTTGAACAAACCCCAGCGGTAAATTTATCTTTGCCAAGGACAAATCCTGACTCTTTACATAAACAAATCGATAATAAATAATTTCATATGTTCTGATCTTGATTCGTGTCGTTCGTTTAGTTATTACATAACATGGAAATTGATTGCACCAATTTTTTAAAATGGACATGTGTTTCATGGAGTTTATTTTAACATTAGAATGATCAACCACGTTTTATACTTTATAATATAACATTACACATTTTTTGACGTTACGAAATTAGCATAATATGTTTTTGTTCACCAATACCCTCCACCACCATAAAAACATATGAATCCACATTTTTTATCCACCACCACCTAGTGGAAGAGGCCGCGGAGCCAAGGGTTGACTAACCTGGTTCTAACCCCTTAAATTTTTAATAACTACATAATTTTTTTTATAAATAGTACTTTTTCCATATATATTTATGGTTTAGTCCACAAAAGTTTACATGTTTTCTTTAAAAAAAAAATAGGCCTCCTCAATGTCAATTTTTGACTCCACCACCGCCACAATCATTGTCGTCCATCCCATGTAGGTTGTTGGACGCAATTCTAATTTTCAATCACAAATGCCATGTATGGGGTTTAGATTAACAAAATTTCGTCAATTAATTAGTTTCATTATTTTTTTTTCCGTGTTTATATTCTTTTTTTTATTGCAATCAATTTTATTTTATCATTAAAAATCATGATTTATACGATATAGTACCAAAGATAACAGGGGTACCATTTGGGTGATCCAACTACGATCATGAAAATATTGTCTTGTATGATATCATCCCTGAAATATTTGGTACCTTCCTTTATCAAAAGTGTTAAAAACAACCAACCATATCTTCACACTACGATGTTATCGATGTTGTAACGACAACATAAAATTAATATTGGCCATCACTACTCACCAGCATTCACTGTCACTACTTCTTCCACCACAAACCAGGGGCGGAGCCAGGATTTTGAGGAGAGAGGGAGAAAAAATTCTTGGCAAGTTAGATACATGTGAAAAATGGACTTTGTATCCCATTTTACGATAAAAGAACAAAAATAAATATAATTGTGCTTGGCTCCGCCCTTAACCACCACTAATATTTTGGCCTCCACTTCTTATACTACTCATTGTCGCACAAAATATCTATTGATATTATTTATCAAAATTACTTATTAATAAAAATAAATATTATAATTAATTAAGAAAATTGCGATTCTGGTTGCTTCTTGTTTCATAGATTAGGGATGGCTATTCAAAAGGGTGTTGGGGCCCAATTGGTGGCTAGGTTGCCATCCAACCCAGTGTAATTTTAAATAAGAATAATAATAAAGAATAATGTACCTAAATTAAGAAAATATTTATAATTAAAAAATGATTAGTCATTTATTATGAGCAATTAGCGAAATACTAATTAATAAAACACTTTATAATGAATAGATTATTTATTAGGTGCAATTAGTGAAACACTAATTAATAAAGAAATTTTGGTATTTAAGTTTAACAAACCACTGTTGATTTATCTTTTCTATCAATTCCAACCAAGGTGGAACACTGGTTAGAGGCCACTTTTATGACACAATAGGTCATGAGTTCGAACCTCCCCGTTATAATTTTTAAAATTTCATACTTTGACTTGAGTATTCATTTTTTATTCATAATATTGGAATTAATGCCACGCGTGTGAGTTGTAGCGGGTGGTCAGGAGAACCACATCCCTTGATTTATCTCTGCCAGGACAAATCCTGACCACCACTAACAAAGACAAACTTGTCCAAACCTTTTTTTGTACTAATGATTTTTTTGATAAACTTTTTCTTTATTGTTCGGGATGCATACCTATTTGTTGGATTCTATTACGATTTGTAAATGATTTTTACTAGTTTTGGTGCAAGTTAATTATCTGTTTGGTGTTTTGTTTTTCTAGTTTTATGTTGCTCAGAATGATGATTTTTTTTTTTAGTTCTGTATGGATTTTTTTTTCCTTGTCTATTTTATAAGAATGTATGTGTCCATTTGATAAACTTTTGCTTTATTGTTCGGGATGCATACCTATTTGTTGGATTCTATTACGATTTGTAAATGATTTTTACTAGTTTTGGTGCAAGTTAATTATCTATTTGGTGTTTTGTTTTTCTAGTTTTATGTTGCTCAGAATGATGATTTTGTTTTTTAGTTCTGTAGGGATTATTATTATTTTTTTCCTTGTCTATTTTATAAGCATGTATGTGTTTTGTAAATTATCTCTAATCACCGTGAAATTCAACGATTTTTTTGCTTTTTGAGCTTAAAATTCAGGTGTAAGATAAAAGTAACGGAAAATGGGTCATTTGTCCAAATATGTTTAAAACATGGTTCAAATAGACGAGTAAAAATTAGTATGAGTGAAATGGACACCAAAAAATAGCAAGGATGAAACTGGATTCATCCTGACTTAAACTTAAAAAATTGCAAGGATGAAACTGGATGTATCCTGATGTAAATTAAACTGTAGGATGAAACTGTTTACATCCTGACTATTTTTACATTTTTGTCCATTTAAACAGTATCAAAAATCTTAATGTCCTTTTAACCCAGGAATTGTTGATTTTAGCCTTTTTAACTAATTTTGTGTAAACATAAAAATTCAATTTTCTTATATTTATAAAATGGCATCTTTGGAGAAATCGAAATACAATTTAAAAATTTCCAACCTAATTTATATGTTAACTTTTAATACCTTTGAATTATTAAACTAACGTATTATTATCAATTGTCAACATATTTATTTCCTAGCATTTTCATGGGCGAGCCCAAAGGAATTAGCGGCGACTTTTTTTATAACCATCCAATGAAGATGGTTATGAGGTGTCTTCAAAATATTTTCCTCTGCATTTATAATCTATATCCTTTATTTTCAAAATCACAACAATTCACTTCTTTTTTATTCTATCAATTAATATTTTTTTTCCATCGTTTGAACTTTGATTGAAAAAAAATTCATCAATCAAACTTTAGGATTAATTGCTTAAATAAAAATGCAAATTAACCTTACAATTGAAACTTTGAACATCAAGAAAAAAAAAATCGAGTTAAACAAACAAAGCCGATAAATGATAGTAATTGTGATCCAAAATTAGGATTTAATTCCTTGAAATCAAAAAAATTGATTGGAATTTTTCTAAGATTTACAGTTGCACAAACATAATATCCGTAGGTACAAAGTTGAATTTATTAACCGATTATGGTGGATGCTCTTCATTTCTTAAATATATCAACCATAATCGGTTGGTAAAATAGATCGATTGTTATCTACCGACTATTTTTGAGTCTAAAGCTTCATTTTTTATGTGCTAAAATTTAAGCACAGTTGGTAGATAAAATTCACCCATGTCTACCGATTGAGAAACAAAAGAAATTCGAAATTTTATAAGTTTTTGAAATTTTTGAATTAGGGACTACTATCACAATTGGTAAATTATTATTATCACGAAACTACTGATTGCGAAAATAGAGAAATGCAAAATTCCACTAGTTATTGAAAATTTTAAATTTGGGGCTACTAGCACAATCGATAAATAATGAACATCAAGAAACTAATGATTGTGTAATATTTTAGATAATAAATATTACATAACTACCGACTGTGAAAATAGAGAACTGCAAAATTCCACTAGTTTTTGAAATTTTTGAATTTGGGGCTACTGCCACTATCGATAGATAATGAACATGACGATACTACCAATCATGAAAATAGAGAAATGCAAAATTCCAATAGTTTTTGAAAATTTTGAATATGGGGGCTACTAGCAGAATTGGTAGACAATGATCATCAAACTACCGATTGTACAATCGGTAGATACTAAACATTACGAAACTACCGATCGTGAAAATAGAGAAATGCAAAATTCCACTAGTTTTTGAAAATTTTGAATTTGGGGCTACTACCACAAGCGCTAGACAATGAACATGACGAAACTACCAATTATGAAAATAGAGAAATGCAAAATTCCACTAGTTTTTGAAAAATTTGGATTTGGAGGTACTATAGTAAAACCTCTCTGGAAGAATACTCCATATAGAAATAAACTCCATATAAGAATAAAAATATATAGTACCGATTTGATTTGGGCCAGTTATATTTAAGAATAAATTCCATATTGTAATAAGTTATAAACAAACCTACCTCCATATAAGAATAATTGACATTATAATATAAATATTATAGGTTGTCATGCATCAAAGTTTAAGATAATGAGATTCTTGTAACCATTTTACAAGATTTTTTGGCTTCAAAGTAGAGTATTTGCATTTTTTTGCACAATTCAATACCAATATCATTCACTCATATAATATCATCGGTCAATTTTCGTTGGCATATTTAACCCATATAATTTTATTGGTCAATTTTCGATGTCAAAGTTGAGTTTATATTTACCAAGATACATTTTTGTGTTTACAATCCATATATGTGTATTTTCTCCAGTGCATGTATGAATTTTTTTCTTGTGGTTTGTTTATGGTAGACCTCCATAAAAAAATATCCGCCATATAAGAATATATTTTTGTGATCCCCAGAATATTCTTATACAGAGGTTTTAATGTACCACAATCGTTAAATAATGAACATCAAGAAACTATCGGTTGTACAATTGGTAAATAATAAACATTACAAAATTATCGACTGTGAAAATAGATAAATGCAAAACTCCACTAATTTTTGAAAATTTTGAATTTCGGGTTACAATCACAATCAACAGATAATTATTATGACGAAACTACCGATTGTAAAAATAGAGAAACGCAAAATTCAACTAGTTTTTGAAGATTTTGAATATGGGGGTATTACCCATCACGAAACTACCGATTATACAATCGGTAGATAATGAATACCATAAAACTACTAATTGTGCTTATCTATTTGAACCAAAAGGTATAATCGGTAGATAAAGTACGATATTGTCTACCGACTATGAGACGTTAACGGCACTGAATGCATTCAATCGTCTACTCTAATCAGTATATTGAATCTTCAACATGATATTCTTCATGATGTTTTTCACCTTCTTATTCATACCCATCCATATTTGTTGTTGATTTAAGAACATATTGTTTTCTACCACTTTTTCTTCTTTTCTTCTTCTTCTTCTACTCTAAAACATTAAAACTACAAAACTAAAATAATTTCCTTTATATAACAAATTTCTCCGGATTGAAAATTTATCTCCCGATTGTAAACTAAACCACCGATTGTTAACGGTAGAATTGGCATTATGAAAAATCGGAGACAAGGGGTGGCTTTATTTTAGGTTTGGGTAATCCTATTTTATTTTATTAATGGACTCTAATTCCTTTAGGTACGCCCCTAAAAATGCCTAGTTTTTGGATTTTATTTCTCCCTGCTGTTTTCCTCCGAAAATTCAACAAATATCCTGGACACAGAAAACTAGCGTTTTCCTGGTGCAAATGCACTCTCATTGACATTATAAACAACCAACATATCTCAGTTTGCCCGGGTTACCAATCAAATATTTAACTCAAATGCCGAGCAATTATTAAGTCTTTTATGTCAACTGTAAAAAGTATATTGTTATCCCTAAACACCGGGTTCGATTGCATCTATTTCTATATTATCACCGATTGTTCTTATTATTAGATAGAAAATTGCCTTAGTTAAGTTTCAATCCTATTCTAATTAATGGAATACTGCAAGCACATCATTTTGACTAAAAAAAAAAAGAGCAAAACAGTGATTTGAATCCGTGGAGTTCAGGGTTCAAGAAACGAACCTTGATTAGCATTTTGACTTCTCCATCATGGCAAAGAAATTCAAAATGTTGCACACATACATGTAGTTTATAAAACAAGATACAGTACTCCAATTGAAAACAGTACATCCAAAAGGAAGACAAACATACATACACGCACATCAAACACCAGTACTGGGCGACTTGAAAGATAAGCGAAATCTAGAAGCCGGACATATAATTTGGTTGCATGAATCCTAATCTTGATCTTGAAACATCAAACTCTAAGAAACCTATCTGAGCAGCACCGATAACAATGGAACTCAAAGGATTTAAACCTCCATCAACAAAGGCCACACAGTGGACAGCATCATTCACTTTAAACAGATCCCACCAAGCAACATTCCATTGATTCTTTGGAAAGACGAAAGCGAGACTCGGTGGTGATATAGAAAATCCACTCTCTAGCCAAGAAGGCAGAGTGGACGACTTATAACAGGAGGTAAAAGGCGCAACCGCAGCAACTATAGTAATATTCTCACTTATTGCCCATTCATTGTAAACCTTAATAACCGCGCGCCTTGTAGATTGATGTCTCCAATGTAGTATATGGAGTTTGAATGTCGATTTTTGTTCCTCCGCTTCCAGTTTCCTTGTTGATAGACAACAACTTTTTATCTATTGGTACAGTTTTACCATGTATCTGGATGGACTTTAGATTGACGAAGTAATCATCGTTAGATTTTGGGTTAATCAAAAGTGCGGTGTATTTTAAAACTCTATTTGTATTACTCTCTGAAGAAAAGTCAGGATGAATATAAGGACCACCCCCAAAGTAGACATTATTACTAAACCCTCCTGATAATTCTAGAGCAAATATGCGAGGCAATCGATAATTAATTGCAAACTGTGTAACTAGGGAAAGATAAGATGAACGCCCAAGACCAGCCACTCCATCAGCACCTTTAAAAAGTCCACTTAAGAAATTACTAGTAGTTGCACACCCGAATGCATACCGGTCAGGTGAAACAATCGGAACCCCTTGGCTGTCAGGGTTAGATTTAACTGTCACTAGATCTATCGCGAGCTCACCATTGCCGACAGACTGAGTAACTGGGTTACTTGGGTAAATGCTGCACGGTTTTCTAGGAATACATGTAGTGTTGCTCACCGACCCGCATGGGCTTTCCGTGCATTTGATCCGCCGGAACGACGATGAACTGCCTTTATGACATTGAAGCCAAGGAAATTTTCCACCGAGATCGAGAACTAGTTTTATGCTGGTTAGAGGAGTTCCTTGGTTGATTTTGATCCAATATTGGAGGGTTGATGAGTCCCTGCCTAGATCAAAGACTATACCAGCAGCGTGAGAAGAAGTAGAAGGTAATTGAGAAACAAAGAAGAGAAGAACAAGAAATTGAATAATAGACGAATAAAAATAAGAAGAAGCCATGAGATTTAGTAAAAGATTATGATGAATTGTGGTTTTGATAATGAAAACTAACTGCGCATTGGTTTTATTTATAGAAGCGCCGGTGTGAAGTTCGTTCATTGGTAATGCAAACAAGCTACTACTCACAATGGCGTCACTCACTCAACTTCTATTACGTCTTGTCTCGTAGACCATTTGTTAATTAAGACGATAAGTTCTAATTAATAGCTAGATTAACTAATAGATCTGTTCCTGGTTAATGCAAACAAAACTTCTCAATTAACAATCTGAACATCCTGCATACTATCAATTAAAGGCTTCCAACTTGATAGCATTTAAAGACAGAGAACGATGAACGTGAAGTTGGACAGAAAGAATCAAAATTTTGTTAATAGTGTACACCGACTCTACCGCATTAAGTTGCCAATTTGGCTAGTTTTCTACTACTACTATATAATTTCTCAATTTCAAGAGAGCAAATTTTAAGCAAGTGGGTGAATTTGGATCTCTGTGCGCTCTCGTAGAAAATATGACATCAAAGACTTAATGAAAAAAATACAGGACTAAAACTTAAATCAAGCTTCAACAAGCTTCTCTTAATTGATGTAATTAAAACTCACGGCTTAGCAGCCTATTTATATGTTTACAAACTTGACTCTCAAGTAATAAACACTTTCCTAACTTAATAAAACTCTAACAAGAAACTTCTAGACAATTCTTACGTAAACAAACTCTTAAAACTTAAAATACTTGTGACCCAAACAAACTTCCATAAACCGTACCATGGATCAACAAGAGTTGTTGATCCAACCACTTCATGTCAACTACACCAGTTGACTCGCCCATACCGCATCAACTCTCTTTGTTGATCCACACCCTTTCTCCATATTGGATCAACAACACATGTTGATCCACTGTTGTATCAATTCTCATAGTTTATCCCTTATTTGTCTTCATAGTATCTTGGTTTATTTCTCAAATGGGCATTAATTGTTTCTTGATAAGTATGACTTTCTGTTTTTGTTTAGTTTAAACAAAAAAATTTCATGTGGGTTTAGATTATCCAGTAATGCCCTTATTTAATGTTTGAGTAAAGTATGGATCTGTTCTTGGTTGATGCAACTTGTACACAATAATTCAGAGTTTATCTGGTGATCTTATCTCCTTGCTGAAAGTTGACTAGAAAAGTTAGAAAACCCAACAAGGAAGAGTAGAATTGGAAAGAGTTGAAAAAAAAAGAGCAGAATTGTTGACCATAGAAACCGTATGAGAAGGATGTAAAAGGTAGTTCAAGTGTAATGCATAAGATATGCATGAAATGGTTGTCTTAGTGAGGGCAAGTCCTATCCACAAATAATGGAAAGCAAAGATTGTATTCATAAGGAAAAGGAACGATATTAAAACGTTCCAAAATGGGAACAGAGAAGAACCAAAAAGAAAATTTATAAGATACGCAACGTAAAAATTTAACAGAGTGAAACAAAGAGAGAAATGGAAAAGATAAACTTAACAAAATGGATGATCGTAGGTTTTAAAGCATATCCATCAATTCTTAATATTTGGTGGCTCGATAGGGCGCCTATCTGGCGTGCACCAGTAACATACTTCGTAATCAATAATATTTGGTTGCTCAAACCCCAATCTCGACCTTGAAATATCAAACTCCAGGAAACCAATTTGACGTGCACCAATTACGATAGAAGTCTCCGGCTTTGAACCTCCATCAATGAATCCCACACAATCGACACCTTTCTTAACTCGTACCAGATCATACAAAGAGATGTTCCATACACTATGGGGAAAGATGAAAGCCACACCTGGTGGCACAAAATTAAACTCTGTCACAAGAGGCATGGTGGATGAGTTATAACAAGCGGTAAAAGGCGCAACAGGAGCAACCATAGTGATGTTCCGAGAATCATTAACTTTGCACTTTGGCATTAGCACTATTATAGCGTTCAACCCATCTAGTATAAGTCTTGATAAAGGCCTGGTAGATTGATGTCTGCAAAGTAGTATAAGGAATTTGAATGTCGATTTTCGTTCCTCCAATCCCAGTTTTCTTGTTAATGGACAACAACTTTTTGTTTATTAGTAAAGTTTCCCCATGTACCATGATCGATTTTACATCAATGAAATATTCTTCCTTGCGTTTTGGGTTAATCAGAAGTGGGGTGTAAGTTAAAACTCTATCCGCCCAATCTTCATATCCAAACTTATAATGAATGTAAGGTCCACCACCGAAATAAATCTTTCCTCTCGTTTGGTTTAATTTGTCATCGAGAATGTTGTCGTGTAAATCCAGAGCAAATATGCGGGAGAATCGGAATCCAACTGCAAATTGTGTAACTAGAGAAAGAGTAGATGAACGCCCAAGACCAGCCACTCCATTAGCACTTTTTGCAAGTCCACTTGAGATATTAACAGTAGTTGCGCAACCGAATGCACACCGCCGGAGCGCAGCAACTGGTATTCCAATTGTGACGTTGCTGTCTTCGTTAGATAAAACAGTCACAAGATCTGATACGAGATCACCTCTGCCGACAGACTGAGTTATTGGGTTACTTGTGTAAATGCTGCAAGCATTTTTAGAAATATATGTACTATTGACTGATTTGCTATCTAGAGAGCACAGTGCCGACGTGCAATTGACAGGTCGAATCGATGATGAGTTGTAGGCACCCTTATGACAAAGAAGCCAGGGAAATTTTCCACCCAGATCGACAACTAGTTTTACTGCAATTGAAGGAGTTCCTTGGTTTATTTTGATCATATATTGGAGGGTTGATGAATCTCTTTCAAGTTGAAACACTATGCCACGAGAAGAAGAGGAAGGTAATTGCGAAATTAAGAAGAAAAGTGCAAGAAACTGAATAACAGACAAAGAAAAATAAGAAGAAGAAGCCATGGATGGGATTTGGAGACTATGTATCTAGTTGTGATTATGATAATGAAAACTAAATACTACAGGCACTGGTTTTAAATCATTTGTTATAAAGAATTAATGGATCAGAGAGTCAACTTAGAAGTTTGAACGCATTGAATTTTGGTGTCTCCTAGTCGTGATCATGGAAATATCAACTTGGTAGTTATCTATAAATTTGGTGAATCGGATATTCAAAGAGTGGACCATGACTTCAGAGATATTTGGTGGTTGAGTAAAAATAGTTGTGTTAATTATAAGTTGGTAATAAAAATATTCAATCAATAAATGGGATCTGTTCCTGGTCGTGATACAATCTTCAACTTGGTTCATAAATATCTACAAAGTTGGATAATCGGATATTCGAAGAGTACACCACAATTCATTTATATTTCCTTGTTTCATTATTACTTTCCTAACAATCATATGTTGCAAATTCATTATTACAAATTCATATGTTGCAAATTCATTGTTATAAATTTTACCCCTTTTTGTTTCACAAAAAAAAAAAAAAAAAATCATATGTTGCAAATTCGATCCACAGTTGATTTGGATCCAGAGAGATTTTGTTAAACGGAAGGAATCACCACATGGGTAAAGTGCTCCAAACAGCAACAGAAAAGTAAGCAAACAGAGAAAAAGTTGAACAAGAGAGAAACAAATACGGTCTTTCCTTAACTAAAATTCTCTAAGATTTGGCTGCTGGAACCCTAATCTTGATCTTGAAATATCAAACTCTAGAAAACCTATCTGACGTGCACCAATAACAATGGAGGTCTTAGGCTTTGAACCTCCATCAACAAATCCCACAATCGACACCATCATTAACTCTTACCATATCAAACAAAAGATGTTCCATACACTTTTAGGAAAGATGAAAGCTACGCACCGGTGGATCGTTATTTTGAAACATTCTCACTAGAGGCACCGTGGAAGAGTTAAAACATGTAGTAAAAGGCACAAACTGGAGTAACCCGAGTAATGTTGAGGAAGTCATTCAATTCAACATTAGCATTGTTAAAGCTTTCAGCCCATTCAATATACGCCTTAGTAAGTGCCTTGTAGATCGATGTTTCCATTGTAGTATAAGGAATGCGGATGTCGATCTTACGTTCTCCGATTCCTGTTTTCTTGTTGATGGATAATAACTTTTTGTTTATTCGTACAGTTATACCGTGTACCTTGATCGATTTCACATTAACGAAATATTCTTCCTTACTTTTTGGGTTGATCAGGAGCGGTGTGTGAGTTAAATCTCTTTCTTTCAAATCATCAAAGCCAAATAAATAATGAATGTAAGGTCCACGCCCCCAACATAGATCTTACCTCCTGTTTCACCGGACTTTACATCGGTATTGGTATCGTAAATCCAGAGCAAATATCCTGCAGGCAAATGCAACTGCAAGTTGTGGAACTAGAGAAAGAGCTGGCCGAGCGTCCAAGACCGGCCACTCCTTTAGAAGTTTTTGCAAGCCCACTTAAGATACTACTAGTTGTTGCACAACCGAATGCACACCGGCGAGGGGAAGAAACTGGTGTATCCTGGCTGTCAGGATTAGAAGCAACAATAACAAGATCTGAAATGAGCTCACCTTTGCGATGAGACAGAGTTGCTGGGTTACTTAAGTAAACGCTGCATGCATTATTAGGCAATACCGTTACACAATTCAAGTGTACTGGTGGGTTTGTTAAGCTTGGAACGCATTGGGGTGACGAGCAACTCACCGGATGGTATGATGATGAGTTGTGTCCTTTATGACAACTTAGCCAGGGTAATTTCCCACCCAGATCGACTACTAATTTTACGCCGGATTGTGGAGTTCCTTGCTTGATTTTGATCATATATTGAAGAGTTGATGGATCTCTCTCAAGATCGAAGATTATGCCAACCCGTTTTAGGAATAGTTGATGGAGGCAGCAGCTGAGCATCCGAGAGAAAAAAGAAACGAACAGAAGAAGAAGAATTGAATAGTAGAAGAACCCATTGGATTTAGAAGATGCTGATAATAACCTACTAGGCATGGGTATTACTTATACAATGTCTGTAAGTCAACTTAAAAATCTGCGAGCAACCAATTTATGTACAGCAAATGGGGTGTTATTGATTATTTTATACTACAACAATTTCGTGTGTCAGAATTAAATGCTGCGAAGAAATGAGAAAAAGACTGGCACGTTCCTTGTCGATCGAGATGCAATCAACTTGGTTGTTAATTATAAGGTGGTAAATGGGATTATTGAAAGATTGGAGCATGTTCTTATTAGTTCAACCACCACTTGTTAGCGTCACGAGCATTGCGCTGCACACAACACTCTACCGCATATAAATAAACAATCAAATTGGCTATTTTTCTAAAACATAATTCCCAATTTCAAAACTCAATAAATTGCAAGCACATGGGTGGTTTTGTATCCTCTATATGGTCGATATACCACTGCTATGGGTAAATCTCTTAGAGAAATGATTTAGGTATATCACATTTGGAAGTATACCTTTCTTGCCTTTTGGCTAAGATCAAGTCTAATATCTGTTCTTATCATGGTCCATGTATCAAGTCTAATATCTGTTCTTATCACTTGAGCCATTTGGAAGTATACCTTTCTTGCCTTTTTTTGGCCATCATATGATTTAGGTACATCCACCACAGTAACTTTCTATTAGGGTTTTTCATGTGTCACTTTTGCGTTACACTGCTGCAAAGGCCTTGCGTACCCCCAACAAAATCACAATATCAAACTTTTGGTAACCTAATGGCCCAAAAAAGTTGCTGCAATACAGCTTTGTTATTAGGGTTAGTGAATGGGGAGCAAACATTACTAACCAATACAGATTTTATTTCAGCAAGTAATTAAACAGAACAGCAAATACAGGAGAAAAAGGTAGCCACTAACAAGTAAGACATTCTCTAAGACTAGGTTCCACGAACCCCAATCTGGATCTTGAAATATCAAATTCTAGGAATCCTATCTGACGTGCGCCTATAACAATGGAAGTCACGGGCTTTAGACCACCATCTACGAAAGCTACGCAGGCGACACCCTCCTTAGCTATTACCAGATCGAAAAAAGAGATATTCCATACACTGGTCGGAAAGACGAGAAACACTTGGTCCCACTGGATGAACATATGATGGCCCTCGAAATATAATGGTGGATGAGTTATAACAGGTAGTAAAAGGCGCAACAGGAGCAACCATAGTAATGTTGGGGAAATCATGTACTTCAATATTAGCAATGTTCAAGCTTTCAGCCCATTCAGCATGAGCCTCAATAAATGCCTTGTAGATTGATGTCTCCATGATAGTATAAGGAATTCGAATGTCGATTTTTCGTTCCTCCGACTCGGTTTTCTTGTTGATGGATAGTAACTTCTTGTTTATTGGTACCGTTTCGCCATGTACCTTGATCGATTTAACATTGACGAAATATTCATCCTTACTTTTTGGGTTAATAAGGAGGTGTGTAAGTTAAAACTCGATCTGTAAAATCATCGAAACCAAACGCATAGTAACTGTAAGGTCCACCCCAAAATAAATTCTACCACTTGTTTCGAGTACTTTATCATCAACTCTATTATCGTGTAAATCCACAGCAAATATGAGAGAATCGAAATGCAACTACAAGTTGTGGAACTAGAGAAAGAGGTGATGAACGTCCAAGACCAGCCACTCCTTTGAAGTTTTTGCAAGCCCACTTAAGATACTACCTGTAGTTGCACAACCGAATGCACACGCGTAGAAGACACTGGTGTCTCCCAGCTGTCAGGATTAGCTGCAACAGTCACAAGATCTGAAATGAGCTCACCTTTGCCGGCAGATCGAGTTACCGGGTTTCTGATGTAAATGCTACATGAATCGTTATGTGTCTTTGGAGTGCCACTGCACAATACACATCTGCTGACTGGCCCTTCCGCTTGAGAGCATTGTGGAGACTTGCAGCTAACAGGTCGGTGCGATGATGAATTGTATCCTTTATGACAACTAAGCCAAGGTAATCTCCCGCCAAGATCGACAACTAGTTTTACTTCGGCAAGCGGAGTACCTTGGTTGATTTTGATCATATATTGGAGAGTTGATGGATCTCTCTCAAGAAAGAACATTATACCAGCATGTTTAGGAGTAGTTGATGTAGGTGTCTGAGCATTAGAGAAACAAAAAAGTAGGAGAACAGAAGAACAAGTGAAGAAAATGAATAGAAGAAAGGAAGAAGACATAAGATTTAGAAGATGGTGATAATGATTCACTCGGCATGGGTTTCATTTATAGAGTGCATTTAAGTCAACATGAAAATCTGCGCAAGCAATCTGTTTATGTATAGCAAATGGGGTGTAGTTCACTACAAGAAAAACTGGTTTGAGCAACATAGCAGTTTTGGTTGCAAAAAGCCCATATTAAGTCGCTCAAACCCGTATAGCTACTTAATTTGGCTCTCGCTCGTTAGTTGCAAAAGGTGGGATTTGTACAAGTCTAGAGCAGCTACGCAATCGCTTTAGTAATCAAACAACTATCATGTAGCGTGTATTTTCTTAATTGCTTCATATCTAGACCGACCCTTCTTAAAGCAAGCAAAATATTGATCGCTTTAGCGCTAGACCAACCTCCCTGGAGCAAGCAAATTAACCATCGCTTCATAGATAGACCAACATAATAGAGCGAGTGAAACGCTGATCGCTTGATAGATAGACCAACCATAATAGAGCAAGTGAAACACCGAACGCTTCATAGATAGAGCAACCATACTAGAGCAAGTGAAATACCAATCGCTTCATAGGTAGACCAAGTACCCTATGAGCAAGTGAAACGCCGATGGCTTCATAGCTAGACCAACCAGACTAGAGCAAGTGAAATGCCAATCGCTTCATAGCTAGACCAACCATACTAGAGCAAGTGAAACGCCAATCGCTTCATAGCTAGACCAAGTACCCTATGAGCAAGTGAAACGCCAATCGCTTCATAGCTAGACCAAGTACTCTATGAGCAAGTAAAATACCTAGTTAATAGATACATGAAACGACTTGGCCTGGAGTGGATCGCTTAAGATATTAAGCTACCAAATTTATTGTGATTGCTTAATACCTAGACCAAGCCTAGGAGCAAATGAAATACGGCCTGAATTTGGTTGCTTATTCTTTTTAAGCATCAAATTTTGTGTGCTCCTGGATTTTTAAGCAACCAATTTTTTTTACTCCTGGTTTAAAAAATCCGAAAATTAATTACAATTTAAAAATTAATACTGAATTTAATTACTAATATTCTATAATTATAAAATCCACTCCTTCATTAAACATTATAAAATCCACTCCTTCATTGTAATTATAATTATAAAATCCACTCCTTCATTATTCAAAAAAAAAAAAAAAAAAAAAAAAAAAAAAGCTAAAAACCAGGACATTCAAACTACTCCCTGGGTTTTACACACAAACTTGCCTATCAATCATTTTTACTAATTATCAACAGCACATCCATCAACATTCAGACTATTCATCCTCGCCAGACAATTCTTTCTCTGGATTGTCATCATTGCCATCAGCACATCCATCTACCTGCAAATCATCATCATCCCCAGCATAGTCATTCTCATCTTCTAGCACATCATCCAAAGTAAATCCATCAACTTCATATTCACCTTCGTCTGAAGACTCATCTTCTATATCATCTGGCACAGGGTCCCAACCATTCATCTTGAAAACCTCATTCAAGTACTCTCTGAGATTACGCTCCCTACTTTGAAGCTTTGAGATTTCTTTATCTTGCTTCGCAACTTTCTTCTTTTCAGAGTCCAGCTGTTCTTGGAGAGCAGCCATCTGTGCTTCATTTTTCTCATATAAACTGAAGCGGGTGGCAACTTTTGACTTTCGAGCACGCTTAGCCCCAATACGACGTGGATCAACAACCATTGAATATATTTCCTCCGGTGTGTAGTTGACTTCCCCTAGACGAACCTGCTCACTGAGCTGGTTCATTTCTGCCTGCATACACATAAAAGCAAGCAACTAATTCAAAGATGAAAAGAACTTGCACAAGTGAAAAAGTTGCGACCATCTCCAAACAGATTCAAATTAAACGTTGCAACATCTGCTAATGAAAGTCTTAGGGAGCATAAAAATATTGGTATCATGCCAACAGTAAGAAATGACAATGCTGCGTATCTATCGACTAAAACAAACACAAAATAACCTTAAATTGACTCAAACAAACACAAAGTAACACGACACTGCCTGAAACTTTAGAGACATTGACTCACATAAGCACAAGAGTTCCTCAGATTGGTTTAAATGATGGTCTATGGATTTATGGTTGTGCACATGCTATACATTTTACAACATGTGCGTATTCACATTTAAAAATCACTCATTACTAGTGAGCCAAGGAGATTTGTACCTGCCAATCTTCACATAGTTTACCAAGCTTCCTAGCCTTATGGGTCACCATGAACATGCTGAGTGGATCAATTGGGAGATTTTTGCGCGCCTAATAAAATAGAACTTGCGAGTTATCCACCGTCAAATGTAATTAACACATGAACAAGGAAAAGACATCAATAAACAATTTAAGACTTGCCCTATCATACGCTTTTCTGGCAAAACTCTCTGTACCATTTGTATGGTTCAGAGCCTGTACCTTCCGCGCAGCCCTTGCTTTCTCGGACGCAGCCTACAATTAAATGTGAAGAATGAAAACTAGGAAACACTCCAGAATTCACCAAAAATATATATTTTTTCTGTTTCTTATCATACAAAAACCATAATCAGATTTTCGAGCAACTAGCTGGACACCGCAGCTCCATGTTAAAGTTTAAACATAAATTTATTATCTAAAATGTCAGTGTTAAACCAGCAAATTGCGAAGGGTAAGGACAGCAAATTTATATACCTTAAACTTTAAATCAGTGTTAAAGAAATCACACATAATAGCCCAATCATCAACATTGCGGATTCTAGGGGATGGATGTCGCAAAGCTTCCTCATGACTATCAAATGATCTGTAGTGCGCCGCCAACTCAGATCGGTATCTAACATATGCCAGCCTCATCTGTGTTCTAATAGCCTCTTCAGCGTTTTCATCATCCGGGACTAAGATATAATAATCCTAAAACAAAAAATAATTAGTGAAACAGTGAGCAACGATTAAAAAAATCCATGGAACTATAAAAAATAGAACAGGTAAATTAAGTATTACCCTGACAAGTTTAGATACTCTTGCTATCTTTTCTTCAGGGATGTTTCTAAACAAACGCACAGTCAAAGGGAAGTTGTCACTTTGGCGCACCCACATTCCTATCGCAAGAATACATTCTAGGCTGAATGTACCCACCAAGCTCTTTTCGAAAACCTCCACTTTCAGTTTATCTGTATCAGTATCTCTAATTGCAACTTTAGGAAGGGTGGTAATACCCCTGGTAATCTCTGTGTAAGAAACGGACAACAACCAACAAAATCAATTTTTAGGATAATCTTGTTAACTATCAACTGTGACAGAATAGATAAAAGGTAAGAGATTTTACTTATAGCTGGTGGATGGGCAGAATCAGTTGTTGTTGGAGAATTTGAAGCTTCCTGCGAAAAACCTCGCCGGCTTAACTCTGGTGATATATTTTCATTATCAGCCAACCCAGTTTGTTGTCGACGAGACAATCGAGGACTCCTGCGAGGTGTTGACTCAAGTTCACGAGCCAACAAAGTATTTCGTCGAGGACTCCTACGAGGTGTTGATTCACATGCATCATGAGCCATGGAATGTCGTAGAGGACTCCTGCGAGGTGTTGACTCAAGTTCACGAGCCAACAACGTATGTCGTCGAGGACTCCTACGAGGTGTTGACTCAAGTTCATTACGAGCCACCTGAGTATGTGGTCGAGGAGACACCCGTGGATTGCTGCGGTGCAGAAATGTTGGATGAGAGGCTGAAGCAGAATGCTCCCTGCTACGATTTTCAAAGTCAACACGTTGTGGATGAGATAACTGTCTAGAAGCAGAACGTTGGTTGGAGTTGCCTTCAACATCAGTATGTGGTCTTTCAGGACAGGCTGCTTGTAATGCCGTATCTACCACAGATCGTCTTCTCTTCAATGTCCTTGGAGGAATTGTTACTGCTGCAGCAGGTCGCTTCCTGGGCTTTGGTACATTTAAAGATGTACCACCAATTGCTGCAGTAACCCGTAAACAAAACGATTAGATATGAAAAACAACTGAAATGAAGCGATGAACAAAATAAGTGAGAAACAACGAGAAAGGGGAAGTAATATTGTTACCGTTAACATATCGCATATTAGCCGGCGCCCTTTCTTGTGTTGGGGGAGAAGAAGAGTACTGTGGAGTGGTCATGGGATCACCACGGGAAACTTGTTTCACGAGACCCCCTCTACTTCTAGCCATTTCTGAAAACAAAAATCAGGGAAATCACTCAACAAGAGAACTATACAAAAATCAGGGAAATCACTGAACATATAGCATATTAGCTGTAGTAATCCATATATAAATGTTCTTTTTTTTTAAAGAGAACTATACAATGCTTAAAGAAGCAAAAAAAAAAAAAATACATCAAAAGAAAAAATAACCCCAAAACTTAGCAAGGGTATATGAACTTCAAAAAAAATCCATGGAACATAAAGTAAATGAAAGGATTAGAGTTCTTCCTTTATTTTGTAAGATACATGACAAAGTAAATCAAAAGATTTATCCCTAAATATTATCCGAACAACAAACTCACAAGGATTCTATCAGTACTCAAACTGAACAGAGAATACGCACACAATAACATTCACATGGGTTTTAATTTGGGTAACTAATTCAATCAATATTCCAAGTGTGATACACCCGAGTCATACAAAACCCCAAAAAAAATCCAACCAATCCATCCCTAAAAACTCCCTATGAATTCAATAAAAGAACATATATATTAATACTTTTCGAAGGAACATAATTCCCCCGGGGAAAACAAAAACAGGCTCCTTAGGAATAAAACAAAGGAAAATGGCAACTGAAAATGATTGTTCTTTTTGTTTTTTTATTTTTTTTTTGGCAAAATCAGTAAAACACCAAACCACAAATCTAAAAGAAATGGTTGAATCCCCAAATTAAACCCCCAACATCAAAATTAAAATCAATATTTTTGATGAATCCCCAAATTAAACCCTATACAGGGAATCTAATAGCTCAAAATAAAAAATATGCATGCTCACAAAGAAAAGATGAATTTAAAATCGAAGTAAAGGACAATGATTTACCCGAGAATCTAGTGTTCGATGCAGAGAAATCCTAGACTGTCCTGCAGCCGCTGTTGGTGAACCTTGAATAGAGAGAGAACTAACTTTGAAAATGTGAAGAAGAAACCTATTCTCAACTCATACGGACGAGAATATAGTTTATAACTTTTGTTCCAAATTCACACGGGGCGAAAACAAAAAAACGTGGGAGAGAGAAAACCATCCCATCAGATATTTCCATTCTTTTTGTTTTTCTCTCTCAACATTACCGTTTTTTTTTTCAATTTCTCGTAAAGTTTGTCTTCAATGTAAAGAGATTGAAGTTTGTCTTCAATTTATGTAAAGTTGTCTTCAATTTAATATAATTAATTATTAAAAGGAAAATCTCTTCAATTTACGGTTTCTTTTTTCCCCTTCAGATATTACAAGATAGAGATTGAAGTATAAAAATATATATATATATATGTAAAGTTTGTTTTCAATGATCACAAGTCGGATAAGTTAGAAAAAAAAAATTTATTTTGATCAATTTTAGTGGGAATAGAAACACAAGTAAAGCAACATTTTCTTTTTAACAACTCCCATCATTTTTGTCTTAATCTTTGAACACCTCATTCAATTGATCGAGTTAACCCACTGTGTTTCACTAATTTTATGCTTTAGTGGTTATAAATATTTGTCAAGAGAGAGAAACAAAAAGATAAGATAGAAAGTGGAAAAAAGAGAACAGAGTTCAGAGTATCTATTTCTCTTATATTCTATTCTATTCTATTTCTATTCTTCTATCTGTCTCTATCTCTATCTTATCTCTATCTTTCTCTCTATAAAGCCAACTCCCCTTACTGTAGGGGAGAGAAGCTGCAAATTTATTTAGACTATTTTACCCCTGATTGTATATCGTTGAAACAAAACTGAAAATATTATTTGAGGACTAAATGGTAATCTGGATATCTAAAAATTTGTATTCCCATTTTGCCCTAATTTTCATATATACATTAAAAGAGATCAAAAATTATTGTAGGGGTACCAGAGTAACTTTAACACGACTAAATGTTCGGATCCCATCTCCCTTTCTCCAACCCATTGACCCGTATTAATCTGAAATTTCAGCACACATTCATTTGATTTTTAATTGGAAGAAGAGATTAAAGATCAAAATCTTGAGAAACAAAATCAACAAATTAGCAGTAGTAGAAAATGATCAAAATAGCCATACGAGCAAAACCCATAGATAAGCTTCGTATTCTCTGTAACAGTGACTGCTTCTTCTCATAGATCAAAATCTTGAGAAACAAAATCAACAAATTAGCATTACTAGAAAACGATTAAGATAACCATACGAGCAAAACTCATATCTAAGCTTTTTCTTCCCTGGAACGGTGAAGTATAACAGTGGAGTATGTGAGAAAACTTGAGACAAAGCTTTGATGCTAACCCGCTCAATCTAATCGTAAAACTTTTCAATTCTAGATCTAATGGTGGACTGTTGATCAAAGGTGCATCGTGCAGAACATGGTACTTTGAGACAAAATAAATAAATAAAATGAAAGCGATGGTGATAGAAGGTTGAATGAGAGAGGCAGGTGCAGCAATAAAATTGGGAGGGAGGAGAAGCTAAACCCTTGAACATGTGAACGGATTACGGAGCACGTCCCAAAACTTACCACCTCATATGATTACACTCCCCAATGTAACATATTAGTGATACGTGGCTTATGATATACCTTGGACCGTGGATGCATTCCACGCAGTTTATTTATTTTCGCATGCGCAGAGCGCGTGCCCGCGACCTTGTGACCAAAGAGAGAAGATACCAGGGTGCGACCTGTCACACAACAAAGTTTTTTTCGGTGTGAACAAATTGTCCTTTTTGTCTCCAGCTTTGTCGTGAACAAATTGTCCTTTTTGTCTCCAGCTTTGTCTCAAGTTTTTTTTTTGACCTTGTGTGTGTGACCAAAAACAGAAGATATACTACTATTTCTTTGTTAAAAATGAGTAATGCTACAGGGACCGTGAAAAGAACCGGGAGAAATCCCATGGCCCTAATAGGGGGTGGGTCCCGCCACACCGATGGGTCCCACCACCTATTAGGGCCACGGGATTTCTCCCGGTTTTTTCCACGGTCAACTAAGCATTATCGGTTAAAAATGACGAATTTGTGTGTTTTTAAGGTTTTTGAGAAGAGCAATGCTGTCCCGCGCCGCGGTGCGGGAGAGCTAGATAAGCAAGCGGCTTCTTTGCCGTTAGATCACGCTAAAACCCAGATCTAACAGCCTTGAACCCTTTAGGGAAAATGGTGGGTCCTTTCCTGAAAGTGATGGGTCCTTTTCTGAATGCGAATCTAACCGTTGATGCTCTCATCTAACGGTAAGCTATCCCGCTTGAGCGGGATAGCTACCCGCACCACGGTGCGGGACATCATTTCTCTTTTGAGAATATGACGAATTTGTGTGTGTTTAAGGTTTTTGAGAATATTCCCACGAAATCTTACCAGTAAATGGTGTCATTCATCTATCTTTCGAACTTTCAGACTTATAGTAGTCCGTCCACTGCCAGGTTTCGATCTTCGAGCAAGTTTCTTTGTCGAAGATGACGAATTTGTGTGTGTTTAAGGTTTTTGAGAATATTCCCACGGAATCTTACCAGTAAATGGTGTCATTCATCTCTCTTACGAACTTTCATACTTATAGTAGTCTGCTCCTGGCCAGGTTTCGATCTTCGAGCAAGTTTCTTTGTCGAAGATGACGAATTTGTATGTGTTTAAGGTTTCTCAGAATATTCCAAGGGAATCTTACCATTAAATGGTGTTATTCATCTCTCTTACGAACTTTCAGACTTATATTAGTCCGTCCATGGCCAGGTTTCGATCTTCGAGCAAGTTTCTTTGTCGAAGATGACGAATTTGTATGTGTTTAAGGTTTATGAGAATATTCCCATGGAATCTTACCAGTAAATGGTGTCATTCATCTCTCTTACGAACTTTCAGACTTATAGTAGTCCGCTCCTGGCCAGGTTTCGATCTCCGAGCAAGTTACTTTGTCGAAGATGACGAATTTGTATGTGTTTAAGGTTTCTGAGAATATTCCCAGGGAATCTTACCAGTAAATGGTGTCATTCATCTCTCTTACGAACTTTCAGACTTATAGTAGTCCGCTCCTGGCCAGGTTTCGATCTCCGAGCAAGTTTCTTTGTCGAAGATGACGAATTTCGGTGTGTTTAAGGTTTTTGAGAATATTCCAAGGGAATCTTATCAGTAAATGGTGTCATTCATCTCTCTTACGAACTTTTAGACTTATAGTAGTACGCTCCTGGCCAGGTTTCGATCTTAAAGCAAGTTTGTTTGTCGAAGATGACGAATTTGTGTGTGTTTAAGGTTTTGGGAAATATTCCGATGGAATCTTACCAGTAAATGGTGTCATTCATCTCTCTTACGAACTTTCAAACTTATAATAGTCCGCTCCTGGCCAGGTTTCGATCTTCGAGCAAGTTTTTTTGTCGACGATGACGAATTTGTGTGTGTTTAAGGTTTTTGGGAATATTCCCAAGGAATCTTACCAGTAAATGGTGTCATTCATCTCTCTTACGAACTTTCAGACTTATAGTAGTCCGCTCCTGGCCAGGTTTCGATCTTCGAGCAAGTTTTTTTGTCGAAGATGACGAATTTGTGTGCGTTTAAGGTTTTTGGGAATATTCCCATGGAATCTTACCAGTAAATGGTGTCATTCATCTCTCTTACGAACTTTCAGACTTATAATAGTCCGCTCCTGGCCAAGTTTCGATCTTCGAGCAAGTTTCTTTGTGGAAGATGACGAATTTGTGTGTGTTTAAGGTTTTTGAGAGTATTCCCATGGAATCTTACCAGTAAATGGTGTCATTCATCTCTCTTACGAACTTTCAGACTTATAAACGCACAAAGAGAAAGTACAAAGAAAACACACTTTCTTATGATACTATCTCCAAGATTGAAGGTGAATTAAGATGTAGTTGAACTAATCTTAAGATACTATTTCCTAAATTTCTTAGACTAGTTAAATTCTATATCGAAACTCAAAATCTACTAATTTGAACCATATTTTGCACTTCACTTATAAATTTTTGCATTTCATTTCCATATTTTTTCGTTCAAACTTACCTTAATCCGTATCAAAACCTGAAACCAAATATCCACCGTCCAAAAAATTGCACAATCCGTATGAGTCGATGACTTTTCATCATTCACCGTCCAAATAGAATCCTAAGGTGCTTCAAAAAAAAAGAAGAAAAAAAATCCTAATGATTTGATTCCCTTCCATCCTCCTCTCTTTGTTGTTGTGATTTTTTCTTTTACTAGTCGAGACTCCAGAGGAGAAAAAAAAACCTTTTATCTCCACTTCTGTTCTCTCCTTGACTGGTTCTCGAGCACTAATACTTTTAATCTTAAAATCCCCTTTCTCATCTTCACGATCTGAAGACCGCTCGTGTGGTAGAACCCAATTTTCGTTGCAGCAATAACCCTCATTTCCTTTGATTTACCTTATGTTTTTCTATAATCGGAAGAATTAGCAAAACCAGGTAATGAAATTTAACCCATTTCTTTTAGATCCGTGGTGTTTTACAATTATCTTTTAGTTGATGTTTTCTATCCTGAAAGTTTCTGTTGTTATCATTTGTTTGATTTGACTGTGTTTTCAAATTTGTCTTAATTGATTTTGTTCTGAAACTTCAATTTTGATTGGATTCAATCCAAATTGAGATTATACAGTAATACCCATTACCTTGTAGATTGAGTGTTGTTTACCGAGAGATTTTAACAATACCTTGTAGATCACAATGTTGTGCGAAGGTGATGCTGTGGTAGGTGATAAACTCCCCGACTTTGATTTCTTCAATAAATTTGAAGATCATTTCAGTGATACGGATGTCAATTAATGGTTCTTTTGTGTTCCTTGAACCTACAATACCAGCTGTTCTTTTTTTTTTCACATTAGTAATTTTGTTAGTTCAATTACGTCAAGCAAGTCACAAGGAAAGCTTTGTTTCTAGTCAAATTCCTGAGATTAGAATTGTATTGTAATGGGGCGGAAACCAAAAAACGTGGGAGAGAGAAAAGTCAGATACTTCCATTCTTTTTCTCTCTCAACGTTTGCTTCAATTTATGTAAAGTTTAATGGTTAGAAATGTAAAGTTTGTGGGAGAGAGAAAAGTCAGATTAGAAATGTTTATTTTTGTCCATTTCTTGTAAAGTTTGCTTCAATTTATGTAAAGAGTGTAAAGAGATTGAAGTTTGTCTTCAATTTATGTAAAGTTTGTCTTCAATTTAATATAATTAACTATAAAAAGAAAAATCTTATGCTCTTCAATAATCACAAGTCAGTAAGTTTTGTACTGAAATTTTTTTTTATTTATATTATGAATCATTTTCTTTTAACATAGGATGCCAGTGATCATTTTTAGTGGGAATAAAAACACAAGTACATATTAGAGGCTTAGATTGCTTAGATTATTTTAGACCAGTGGAGTTTTGGTCTGCTCAATATGCAGCATAGTCATTTTAGGCCAGTGGCAAATATCAAACTTCAAGCAGCACATTTGTGGCTTGGATTTTTGCACTAAAGTTTCGTTCATCCCATAGCAGGAGTGACAAAAGGGCCAAGCCATCTTGCCCAACTTAACCCAAAAGTATTTTATAGAACTTCGAAAACAAGAATTTTCTTAAGCCGGACAATATATTGAACTCATCCAGTTCGATATTTGGTCATCAATTTATTTGTGCCTATTTGGTCATCAATTTTTCTGAAGCCATCTTGCTCCATAATTGTTCGATATTTGGTCATCAATTTTGGCATTTCAATTTATTTGTGCCTATTTGATACAGGTATTATCGATGGATAAGAGTTGGATTAAAATGCGTAGGAGTGAGGAGGCATTCCGCGAGGGAGTCGTAAATTTCATGGACTTTGCATTTGAGCATATACAACCTGGGATGGAATCAATTCGTTGTCCGTGTGTGTACTGCAATAACAATGGCTTCCTATCTCGAGATGAAGTTCATCTACATATATTACGTCATGGGTTCACGAAAGGATATACTACTTGGATATACCATGGGGAGGCAGAGGGAAGGGAACCTTTGGGTACTTCTAGAACAATTGAAGAAGACTTGCCGGAAAATGATGATTGGGATGAGTTGTTAGGTGCTATTGGAGCAGCTTCGGACTACGATACTGCTAATTTTTACCGGTTGTTGGAGGAGTCCGAGCAACCCCTTTATCCTGATTGTAAGAATTATTCAAGGTTGTCCTTTGCTGTGCACTTGCTTCGTATTAAGACCCGTGGTGGATTGGCTAACAAATGGTTCGACGAGCTATTGAGTCTTCTGATCAAGGCATTTCCAACTTCCCTAATACCGAAGAACTGTTATGAGGCTCTAAAAACCATAAGGGACTTGGGTCTTACCTACCAGAAGATCGATGCTTGCCCAAATGATTGCATATTGTTTCGGAAAGACTATTCACTCTTGGATAAGTGCCCGGTCTGTCATGCTTGCAGATGGAAAAATGATGGGTCATTGGGAAGCAATGAATCAGATATTAGTGCAAAAATAAAACCTAAGAAGAAAGTTGCTGAAAAGATAGTACGATATTTTTCTTTAAAGGCGAGAATTCAGAGGTGGTTTATGTGTCCGAAGACCGCTCCTCACATGATATGGCATAAAGAACGCATTGATGATGGAATTTTGAGGCACCCGGCAGATTCTCAGAATTGGAAGAGCTTTAATCAGATGCACCCCACATTTGCAGCCGAGCCTCGTAATTTGAGACTTACATTAGCTACCGACGGGATGAATCCTTTCGGAAATATGACGAATCCTCATAGCACATGGCCAGTTGTTCTAATGAACAACAACTTACCACCATGGATGTGTATGAAAGATTCCAATTTCATTTTGTCTATGATAATTCCAGGGCCCAAATCACCAGGAAATGATATTGATGTGTATCTGCAATTATTAATAGAGGAGTTGAAGGATTTATGGGAGCGCGGTATTCGAATTTTTGATGCTTCAAAGAAAGAGTTCTTTCTATGTCGTGCAGCACTATTAGGTACTATTAGCGATTTCCCTGCCCTAGCCATGCTTTCCGGATGGAGTACCAAGGGAAAATATGCATGCCCGTGCTGCAATAATGACCCATGTTCACTTCGATTAAGCAATGGAGGTAACAACTGAACTACAACTTATTTTGGATTACTATCCTTTTATGCCCAACTCTTATCATTCTATCCAAATGTTATTTGTAGGTAAGTGGTGTTACATGTTCCACCGACGCTTCTTGCCAATGGATCATAAATGGCGTGATCACAAGGCAGCATTCAATGGGAAAAGTGAGAAACGACCACCACCAAAGCTATTAAATGGGGCTGAAATACTTGAACAGTTGGATCAACTAGAGCAGCTTGAGTTTGGTAAAAACGCCAATCAACAAATTCTAGTAGAAAAGATACCCTTTGATCACAATTGGAAGAAAATTAGCATTTTCCAGCTGGAATTACCCTACGTGAGCACGATTTTATTGTTCCACAGTCTAGATGTGATGCATATCGAGAAGAATGTTTGTGATATTGTGATGGGGACCATATTGAAGGTCACTGGGAAGACAAAAGACAATATAAAAGCTCGGTTAGATCTACAACGGATGGGTATTCGGAAGGACTTATGGGCGACGAGAACAGGGGATAAATATAGGGTGCCAAACGCTTCATATGTGATGTCAAACAAGGAGAAGGATTCATTTTGTAAACTTTTAAAGGAAATTAAGGTTCCTGACGGGTACGCATCAAACATTTCTCGATGTGTGAACCTTAAAGAGCGACGTCTTATTGGTTTAAAGAGTCACGATTGCCATGTTTTATTGGAACATTTGTTACCAATAGCAATTCGTGGAAATTTGCCCGATGATGTGTGTGAAGCAGTGACTGAGTTATGCATGTTTTTCAAAGTTCTGTGTGCTACCGTCCTTAATATGGCTGACTTAGACAAACTGCAAGACAGTATTGCAATCACATTGTGCAAGTTAGAAAGGATATTCCCCCCATCTTTTTTTGTTGTGATGATGCACTTGCCCATTCATTTAGTAGAACAAGCGAAGGTTGGTGGTCCGGTGCAGTATCGTTGGATGTATCCAGTTGAGAGGTATGAATATATCAATGTCATTTTCCTTAGTGTATATATAAACACACTTAAGGTACTTCGAAATTTAATAATATATGCTATTGTGGAATTTAATGTGTCAGGTACTTGCGGAGGTTAAAGTGTTATGTGCGGAATAAAGCGCATCCCGAAGGCTCGATGGCGAAAGGGCAAATAATAGAAGAATCTCTCGTATTAATTGAGCGCCATATGAGTAGTGTAGTTACGAAGTTTAATCAACTTGGTAGAAATGAGGATAACACTCGATTTCAATCAGAAGCTACTAAGTTATCTGTTTTCAGACAATCCGGTGAATTTCAAGGTAAAAAACGTGTGGCCTCGTTTTCAGAGGAAGAGTTCCAACAAATGAAATTGGTTGTTCTCAAGAACTGTGATGAAATGCACCAATATGAGGAGTACGTGTTCTCTACTTGCTCTATCTCCTTATGTACAATGAATAATGCTAGAATGTGAGATTCTTTTCGTGCACATGTAATTTGAATGATTTTCTTATGGCAATATATACAGTGAACACAAAGCTATGCTTGAAGGAACTAGCCACGCACATAGAAAACACACCCAAGAATTTCCTAGTTGGTTAGAACATAAAGTGAGTCTCAATATTATTAACATTCATGTTTTGTTCGACACACATGCTACTTATGATTTCTGACTTCGACGAGATTTTTTCTATAACAAACAGATTTACCAACTGCACAAAGAGACCAGTCAGGTGAGTGAAGAACTATTATCATTGGCCGGAGGTCCTTGCCGAGAAGCTCTGTCTTTCAACATTTATACGGTCAATGGGTACCGCTTTCAGACAAAATATTGGGAGCAGGGAAGAACGACACAAAACGCTGGAGTATGTGTAACCATCGAGAAGGATTATTTTGGAGTGCTAACAGATATTATAGAGCTGAGGTATGTGGGTGGATTCCGTGTTGTTCTTTTCAAATGTGATTGGCGGGATGTAGATAGTGATAGGGGATGCAGGAAAGATAGACATGGAGTTGTTACAGCTGTTAATAGAACCGTAAGTTGTTGGCAAGATGAACCTTATGTGTTACCTTCTCAAGTATCACAAGTTATGTATGTGAATGAAGGAGAAGGGTCCCAATGGCAGACAGTGATAAAACTAAAACCTCGGAACTATTATGATATGCCGGTGCGTGATATTAATACAGATTTGAGTCCTAGTGAAGCAGCACAAGATTTGTACTCGGCTTATTCTATGGAAGATGTACAACTTGAACCGCAACAGGATGATGCTGACAATTTTGTTTGGGATAGGTGTGATGTTCCGGAAGAAATCGTCACTTATGTTGCGCCAGAACAAGGACGAGGGAAAGCTGTCGATGAAGATGATGCTGATATTGAAAGTGTTTATACTACTAGCGATGACGATGATTTGCTCGAATTTGAAGAGTCTGACAACGAAATGGATTGTGATTAATTTTAGTTCTTTGTTTTCTTTCATGCTGCCATGAAACTGTAAAAGAAGCTTAGCTTTGTAAAATAAACAAGAGGATCGCACGTGTGCCGGTGAACACCAACAAGAGTGTGGTTCCTTTTTTTTTTTTCGTTGCTCTTACATTTTGGCGTAGCCCCCCTGTCTGTCCATTGATTTCATTTTATTATTGATTTTTCCACGTCAAACTTACAAATCATTTTATTATTGATTTATCAATGGCTACAAAATGATCTACAAAGTGAGAGTATGTTAATAAAGTCAGTCGTCAGTGTATCAAATCATACCATGGCCTCACACGTACAACTTCCACATTTTATAAAAAACAAATCAGAAGCGTGCTTCCTATGAGAAAGGAACAAGAAATTTAACAAACCAATCCTATTGCATTCATTCATGCGTGCATTTGCTTTAAATTTAATAAGTAGATTACTTTTTTAATAAACGGAGATCCGAACGTGGATAATTACTTAATTACCTTGATCTCGATGAAAATAGTGTTGATTGATCATATTTTCAAATCATTCGATCAAACCAATTTTTTAATTAGGGGTTTTTTCTTTTTTAGTAATCTGTGTTGAAAACAAGACAATTCAACTAAATGAAGCTACTTTTAAAGCATGATCTATTTAATCACGGGTATGGGTAATCATTGAAAATCAAAATTGATCAACATTGCTTACTACTGCTAATCGTGGACGACTCCTTTTCATCAACTCCGGTTTGTGATTTTGACGTAACCCTTCTGGTCGATGTTGGAGCTTCCATTGACAAGGAGAAAATTTTGATTTTGAATTTGGCCATTCATGTTTTACATCAATTGCTTCAGGCTTGAAGAAAAAGAGAAATTATTCAGAGATTTTGTTAACACAGATAATTAGGTACAATGAAATGGGGAAACCGATACATACCGGAAAATCTCATATAATCTCTCTAATGAACGGGTGGTCGCTAAATTTAGTCGCTCAAATAGGTTTGACCAACCAAATACTTATTGAATCGCTGGTCATCCTAGCTCGAAGTAGGTAGCTACCAAACCTAAACGGCGGTTGCTATATTCTTACCCGGAAAATCATTTTACC
>JAJJWX010005325.1:0-15624 GCA_023529315.1 Papaver bracteatum
GTACAAACAATTAGCGATGAAAATTTCAGTGAAGTACCACAAACAGAACTATTAGATAGTACGTTGTCAAACACTATGGAGTTGAAGTTGGTTTTGATGTTTGGGTAATTCAAGATTATGGAGTCCGAGAATCTTGGACGAAACTTTATAACATCATACCCCACCATCAGAGAACTCCGAAAAATTGCTTGTATAAGCTTATGTGGTCTTAGGTGGGGAGATTCTGTTCTGCTGGGGTGGAGGTCATCTAGGTTTGTTTGTATGACCCAAAACACGGAAGTTTTGAAGAACTACATTTTCGGGGTATAAGTTGTGTATGGAGAAAAATGGATTATTTTGAAAGCTTAGTTTCACTTTAACTCTTGTCTATTTTGGTGTGTAGGTGGGTATCAAGAGGAAGAAGACTACATACCACCTGGGAACTTTGATTCCAAAAGTTCCTGCCCTTATTTTTCTCATTGTGACGAATATTCCATGCCTTTCTGACTCCTCTTCAAGTCCCTGCCTCATAAATATTTGTCCTAGACAGGAACATTGACGCCAGTATATATTGCTATGTCAGTCGAAGGAGCTTCCATGTTACATTGCTGATGCTTGCTAAAAAACTGGTGAATGGTTACCCAAAAGCATTTCTCATGCGCTTATCAGTATGCTCTTAATGATTTCTGGTCAGTCATGAAAATATTCACCAAAAGTTCCAAAACCCGAGTAACAATTAGCTAGATTACCCGTATGCAAGTGAGGCTAGTAGAGTGAAGAACCGAAAATATTTCATAGGGGTAATGGGTTTTTTGCTACCGAAGGTGCTCTAGGTATAACCTAGGACAGCTAGAAAATCAAAAGCCGAAGCTGGAAAACAAACTGCTGCAATGTAATAATGTGACTCTAGGCTGATAGGGTCGGATGTGTTTATTTATTTTTATTTTGAAGATGTAATCCTTTATGTGTAAGGCTTAGCTTTGAGTCTGATTGAAGTTTGCTTCCTCTTTAGTACTTTTTTTTAAATTAATACTGTACAATTTACCTTTCTCCTCAAAAAAGGAAAAAAAATCTAGCTAGATGAATTCTATTAGCCCATTCATCCGTAAAAGTAACCCTCAGTTATATTTGCAATTAAAAAGAGAGAATACATCTCTCATCTCTGACCACGAAATCAAAATCCTAGCTAGTTTGTATGGTCGCTTTAACACTAAAAAGGAAAATCCAACATCAATGTCAATGTCATTTATTCCAGAAGATGTCTACCCTAACATCCTCGCAAGGCTACCCAATGAAATCATTACTAACATATAAGTGTGTTTGCTGTAGTTGTGCAAAATCCCACAACTACACCCGTAGAGATGATAATAACACAAATCCTAAGTCATGGAAATCAACTCAGACGTTAGTGGATATTATACACCACTTTGAAGCTAATTTGATCTTCTCAAACACTTTGTATTGAATATATGATGTTCTTACAATGATCACAAATATGTTTGGTATACAACAATGGAGGAAATAAAGCTAAGGTTGAACTCCAATAGCTTCTTTCTCTTTTCTCAAGAACTCTAATGGCTTCTTTCCCCGCCACTCTTTTTATCATTTAAATCCTTATATAGGCAAATATATCCACAGAAGACAACCAAATTTCACATCCAAGATCTTTGTTAATTATCTGATCTTATTTCAGTTTGTCTTATTCGCCAGGCTTTGGGGAGATGTCACTGTCTCTCGCGCTGCATCTTCGTGTTCTTCTTGATGAATGTCATGTTATACTTATCGCGTGAGTGCTCTTCAGGCTTCTTCCTTATTATCGCGTACTTACTCTTCGCCTAATATTCTTCTTCTTTGTACTCAAGGTTTTCTTAGCTTGAACGAAGCTATGGATTTATCTTGTGCGATATTTCGCCCCTACATTTTGCCTCTTTTCGCGTTATTCTTCTCTAAGTCGAATAATGCAAGAATTCTAGCTTCGTGTTTGTGACTTTATTTCTTCTTTTACCCGACATTTTTCCGGTTTTTCCATATGATTATTTCCACGTTAAGCGACCTCTCCTTTTCTCGATCGACACATCTAGGTTTCCAGTTTGACCGGTTACTGCTATATCCTGTTCTCCTATTTTAATTAATACTTCTGGAGAGAAAGGCTCATCTTCATCTTATTCATTTTACTCTTTCTTCTTCCCTGTTTAGGAAGAACCTACCACCGTAAAATTTGTTTATTTGCGTTATTTTGTCAGTATGTCAATCCAATCCAATATCCCTTCTTCCCATGAATCACTCCCTCGGTAAGTATATCTATGTTTGTGTTTTGCTTGGATTTGTAATGATCAACGAGTTTGGGTTTTTCGTGTTTACGCTGCTAGTGTTTTTGATGTTTATCCTAACTTTAGTATTCCTATACCCTAATCATTGCCCGAGACCCATTCCTCCCAAGCCTCTAGTAAACCTGCTTGGTTATTGGAAAAAGGTTACGAGAAAGGATTCTCAGCTTTAAGCTTTCGCTGGTAGGGAGGGTTCTCTCGAGAGAAGAGGTTCGCATAGCGTGGATCTCATGCATGTTGTGAGTCCATTGAAATCTGGTTCCTCTTGCTGCTACTCACCAAAAAAAATGAGATGACAACAAATTTTTCTCTCCAATCTCTATCTATGCTTGGTCTTAAAGTTCCGCCGTGGTTTATTCTTCTCCTGATACTGTTGTTATCTTAATTCATATAACTAATGATAACATATAAAGATCGAACACAAGAAAACTTGTCATCGGCGACAAAATTCGAGCGACAAATAAGATTTGGTCGCTAGAAATATTTAAACGACGATCATTAAATTTATGGTCGCAAAATAATAGTTTCAGCGACATAGTTGAAAAATCGTAGCTAAGATGGTCTCCAATCCAAATAAATAGCGACGTAGTTTAATGTTGCAGCTAAATCGTACAATCAACGACCTAAACCGGTCTTATCGCTTAAACTTATCCTTCAACGACAACATTATTTGGTGGTGAAAGATAATTTTAGGGGAGTACTTGATTTAGGCAGCCGAATAGTCGTTCTTTTAGCGATGGGTTAGATTCATGTCAATCAACAGATAATCAACACACAATCCACAGGAGAATTTCATCTTGTGTGGATTCTTGTTATTCTCGGGTATATAGTATTCATCCACAAAAACTCAAATGTTTAAAGTTGTAGTTTTGTATCCAAGGAGGATGAGACATGAAACTGCTAGAATTTGTTTGTCTCGTTAGACGGAGAATATTCACTTCGACGTCGATGATGTCTGGACTAGTTTGGCGTCGTGGGTACGTGGACCTCTGCTAATTACAAGGCTTAGTTGTTATAACTCACCTTACCACGATCTGTTTCATTAAAAGAAGAAAAACATTACCGCGATCCTACTGGAAAGGATAAGTTAAACCAAGGTAAGAAACCTTTGTATCTCATTTTCATTAGCTAACTTCCCTAACTTCTCGATCGCTCTACTCTGGTCATTTTTCTTTTCTTTTCTTTCTATTAGTTTAGGGTTTTGATTTACATAGAAAGGCAGAAAACTTAGGTTTGATAATTTAGTCAATTAAATCTAGGATCTCCGAAAATTGTTTAATTTTTTATTTATTTTTTAGATTTTCTGAGGTTAGGGTTTTTAATTTTTGTAGTATCAAAGAAGATATAAATGGCTTTCTGATCTAAGTTGTTTTCCAACTTTGAGATATTAAAACGATACAAAGAAGACAATAACGATAGAGGATAATAGAGAAAGATGGGAAACTCGCATTCGTAATTATAAAAGAATTAATAGTCACGAATGAAGGGTTTGATTTTTATTCATGTTTTAGAACATGGATGATGAGAGAGAATGAGTGGTGACGTGGCAAGGAAAAGGGCGAAATTTTCTTAGGTTTTTCTTCGCAGTAGATCCATGGAAGGCGGCACCAATTCACCTCTTCCAAGCTCATCGACCTCAAATCAGGTTATCAAGAATGGTTTTCCTACTTCATCTCTTTCGTTATCCCCAAAAGGAAGTGAAGATTTTCCTCCTTTGGAATCTTCAAAGGCAGAGAAGAACAACTTAGGGATTTTGAAAGTGTCTCCTGAAATCGAGAATCTTAGAGATCAAAATCATAGCAAGATCAATGAAATTGCATCTGGTTTTTCCGAGAATCTAAAGGGGTCTATTGTTGATTTTTCAATTTCTTCCTCCTCTCGAGTTAATTATTTCTTCACCTTCAAATCCTAACATTAACTCTCAAGATGGAAAAGCTTCTTCGGGAGATTGAGATCTCTATTCCCCACTCCTATAGTTGTAACCCCTCACCCGAAAATGAAATTCATCCCTCCTGCAAAAACTAGATGGAAGTCGGGTTGTTGCTGCTCAATCAGAATAATTTGTCACAGGTTTCAAGTGGTGTGAGAATTTGGTGGTTGGTTTCTTTGTAGGTCAAAGATTATCATTCTCGTGAGTTCAAGTTGCTGTTAGCAAACTTTGGAAATTCAGAAAAGGAGGTAAGTATTAAATTGCATGGGGATAATGCTTTCATATTTGAATTTTTAGATGATGAAGACCGCAAGATGGTGTTAGAGATGGGTCTTTCCCGGATCTCAAAGAAGCTTTTCTATTTGAGACCTTGACTGAACTCATTGAAAAAACCCTTGCTGACATCAAATCAGTGCCGGTTTGGGTGATGATTCATGGAGTCCCACTTCATATGTGGGATTTGGAGGTCTAAGTTTAATTGCAAGTTTTTTAGGTAAACCTCTTAGCGGATGACTGCACAATCAAGCTTAACTAGACTGGCCTATGCTAGAATTTGTGTAGAAATTGGTGTTGATTTTACTTACCCATCTAGCATTCCACTAGTAATTGATGGTAAGTTTGCAATGGATCTCCTCAGTAGAGTATCAATGGAAACCAACTAGATGTTCTAAGTGTTTGGTTTTTGGTCACTCAAAAGAATTGCTCTAGAAAGTTTGAAATCACGATGGTCACCCAAGAAAGTGATTAAAGGAAGTGAGGATGGGATGCAGAATGCTGAGCATTTTCAAGAATCAGCTGAGGCTGAGAAATTGGTTGATAACAACAGAAACAACAATTTAGTGGATGCTGAAATTTTGTTGATAAAGAGTGCTCGGAGTGGAACAAGCTAAGAATGATGCTGATATGAATTCTACTACATCAAAGGTCTCAACTTCTGCAGAAAAGCTACCTTCACCAAATGCCAATGAAGCGCAATTGACAAGGAGCCCAGAAAAGAATTCAAATCATGCTTCCAGCATGGCTCCTGCAAAGAGTCCAATAAAGCCTGCAATTATTCAGAATCATGGTGAAGTGAAGCATAATCCCTTTATTGTAAAGGGACATGTGAATTGGGAGACAACTTCAAGTAGGAAATCTCCGTTATCACTGCAGAATCGGGACAAGTAAAAAGATTGCAACATGAATAAGATTCAAATTGATACCGCTAAGAATCCTATCAAGACTCCAAGCATTCACCAGATGGCGAAGTGAAACATAACCCTTTATTGTAAAGGGACATGGGAATTGGGAGATCTGCAACAATCGATAAGTATGGCAAGCCCAAGAATAGGATCAATGACACTTCAGTCAAAGTGAATAACACATTTACAGTGTTGAGTAAGACTACTCAAAATGAAGATAAAGTCATAATTGAAGAGTGTGAGGAGGATGTGTGAAGATTTTGTAGAATCGGATCAATATACTCATTACTTGGCTTATGAAGACAAAGCTAGCAAGAAAATGGAAAAAGAGCGTTCAAGGCTCAAATGGAATGGCGAATACCCAAATAGTGAGAATCTGGGTAAAGGACAACGATCCGCTGCTAGGAAACAAAAATAGTTGGTGCTTGTTGTTCACCCTTAGTTTTTGGTGCTGATGCGTCATTTCTTGGCAGTTCTTTGTTTTGGAGTTGCCGTGTTCGCTCCTTTTGTTTTAGTTTCTTTGAATTGGTGATGTTTCTACCATCACCTCTGGACTCGCTTAGGCGCTCTACTCTTGTTTTCTTTTTCTCTTTTTCGTGGAATGAAATTAACCTTTTAAGTCAAAAAAAAAAAACATGGATTCTTATTCAGGTAAGTCGACAATCTATGTAATTTTAGTCTCGTTCAATTTTATTAATTTGGGGTAAGTTAATCCCTAAATTTAAAAGCAATTTTTGATTTATTTGATAATCATGCCTCATATTTCTTGTTCACATTCATGAGGTATTTGTTTTTAAAGGTAGTGATTGCATGGGAAAATCTTAGGGATATAATCTTAAAGGAAGCATCTTCTAACTATTTTTTTGAATATATTGTTCTTGTTCAAGTGGGTGCGATGTTGATCAAAACTTTAGGTGTGATTCATTTATAAGTGTATGATTCATTTGCAGGTTGGGTATGTCCAGTTACTTGCACAATCCCTTACGCTTACGCTAAGCCTGGATAACTAACTTACCAGAGCCGATGTTTGAAATATTAGAGCAATTCATTGAGGGTTGGAAACGTATGCAAGACACAGAAGTGCCCATTAATGGAAGCTTATAACTTTCGTTTTATTCCCTGTCAATTGTCTTTTTTTTTTCTTTTTATATCTCTTCTATTTACAGTGTATTAGATAGTATAGATAGAATATGTATTCAGATTTTGTTAAGTAGATTTTTTCTCTCTCTTTCTTACCTTGTTGGCATCTTGGAATATCTGTATAAACAATCGTGAAAGTTAATATGAGTTTGATTTATGAAATTTCCCTATCAAAATTAAACCTCGCTATGTACTTATTTTCTACTGATAAGATATCTTCGACTACTGCTTATGATTGACCGTAACAAAACTCAGTGGCCGAATAAAGACTATTTTCGGCAAACAAGATTAGGTCGCAGAAAATGATTTTTTAAGCGGCAAGAATTTGACGTCGCTGATGAATATATATAGGTGATAATACAATTTTGGGTCGATGAATATTATTTCTCAGCCACGAAATACTATTTGGTCGCTGATGAAATTTTGCGACGAGAACAAAATTTGTGTCGATGTAACCATTCTGCGACGCACAATTACCGACAATTTGTGCGATCATAAATTTTCGTCGCCAAAACGAATTAGCGATGAAATGTTCATTTTTTGCGACACCGAAGTTGGTCGCTAATGACCAATTTTCTTGTAATCCAATAACACAACCAAGACCGCTGGAGGTCCGAAGGCACACAAAGTCTTTTACCATCCCAATGATTGAAGGGTATCAACAATGACTGTCTCCTTTTTGTTCTTAATTAACGCATCTCAACATGTAGTTGATGTTAGCTTTAGTACCAACAATCTCATGACAGTATGCAAATTCAAATTTCGCTTACAACAATGACCAACATGGATCCTAACATAATGACACGCAAAGATAGCTCATCTTTTCCATCAACTTTACAGTCTAGTTCTACGCAGCCGCTGCAGTTCAATTTCTCATCAACCATTGCATCCCATTTATGAATCAACTGATGCATCTTACTTTCAACAATATAATGGTTTGACATCAATCCAGCAATCCGGTTTTCACTAGTAACCGTTTGGGTCATCTCGCGCCCGCAATCATTGCACTCCAGTTTCATGTTACTACTATGTGCCAATACCACGCTTCCGTTGTAGACCACTTCAGCCTTCAGTTCAATTTTTGTCTACAGCAATAGTTCGTGATGAACTGCTTCTCGTCGATCTTCCAATCACAATATCCTCACTTGGGGGCGACTTGGTTATCATTTAAAAACAAATGAATGAGGGTTTTCATCCACTTCAACAATAATTATCCACACTTGGGGGAGAATACTGTCATTGAATAAGATAAACATAACTTCTTAACCCCACAAAAATTTGGAGGTTAAGAGGGGGCGATGTTTGTACCGTGAGTAAAAATGCCACATAATTGACCAAATTGCTACTTGAATCACCATTTGGCCATCATCCAAGCCTGCCATCTAGCCAACCGATGTAGCTACCAGCTAACTCAGTGCTCCATGAAGTCAATGGACGGTCAACGGTCAAAGTCAACCTTAATTCAAAGGGAAAAGTCAACTATCGGTCAACTTTCAAAGCCAAATTGCCAGTCGTCGCTTCTAGCTTGATTTCAACAAAGCTTCAACCAGTTTCACTAAGTACTCTACCACGCATTCGACCGGCCCTCCATCCATGATGTGGGTTAGCTTTATCATCCGGCCTCCATCCAGTCTCCATCCATGTCTCCATTCAAGACTGTCTACCGGTCAAAAGATCGTTAGTCTAGCTTAATCGGTGAAAGTCAACCCCGCTAGTCAAAGTCAATGTCGTTGGTCAAACCCGCAAGCCCATGTGGATTTGGCCGTTTCCACCGATCCGGTGCATAAACCACGGAAGAATATTCGGATGACTTGACGACCATCTCGCAGAAAGCCGAACATTCCGACGTCTTCCTAGCCAAGTTACTTGAAGAGGAAGTTTATCTCGAAATTAGGTTTAACCCATGTATTCAATTGTATAAATAAATAAGAATCTCAACCCTAAAAGGGAGTAGGGATAGAAAAAATAAACCTAAAGAGGGATCAGAAATCATTATAACCCAACGTGGATGTAGGCAAACCATGCCGAACCACGAAATCGTGCCTATCATCTTTATGCACTTTTGTGTAAAACCCTAGATTTTAGGATCATCACCAAAATCATCGTGTTTAGTGCCTGGAAATATTTCTGGATACAAAACAGAAATATAAGATAGAGGGTCCAGAAAGTCATGCGCAGCAATGTAATGACCCCTGGCTCACGAGATTTTATTTTTAATAGGATAGGTTTTGCTATTCAAAAAGGGCTAGCGGCACAGCTTGTCGCTCGCTTGCCTAGTATGTAATTTTTAACTTTGTAATTTATTAACAGTTTTGGATTTTGATTTTCATTAAAATCGGTTTTAAGATAAAGAGTTTTCATAATCTTGATATATTGCACCTGATGCTACTTCTAATTCACTAAAGCATGACAATAGTTGTGGCCTTTCACGATCAAGCAACATGGCTTCTGGAGAGAGAAACTCCGCAACCAAACAAGCCTACAAAGATCATAATGAATTAGGTTCGGTCATGTAACCAAATTAACCTAACTGATCCATAAACCCGAGTAAGAACTAGTTGGGCTTGTTATGCCCGTATACGTGTAACAATAAAACCCACTTATCTTTTTCGTATTATAATCGTCACGCAAGTATATAAAGAGCAGAAAGACCTCTCGTATGAGTCGTATATCTCCGAGCTCAAAGTTAAAACCCTAGGTATTTTCTTGCTCTCAAACTAAGGAGGAGAAAAAGAGCATCAATGTCGAGCTTCCCGGAAGACATCTATCTTGAGATTTTAGCAAGGCTACCGGTGAAATCAATAATTAGATGTAAGTATATCAAATCCTAGTTTTGTTGAGACACACCTTAATCATGCGAAGTCACAAAGAAACAACACTTGTCTATTGCTTAAAGATTACGACAAGAGTAGAGGAAGACACATAATATCTTCTGTATGTTATGATTCGTTATTATCAAGTGAATTTAAAGATGCAATTCATGAAATAGATTTGCCATTCAACTTTTTAGGCGGTGTGGTTGATTTAGTTGGCTCTTGTAATGGCTTGGTTTGTTTGAGGAGCAACAATGACAATTTGGTTTGTCTTCTGAACCCGGCCACTAAGGAGTACAAGAATATACCGGCAAATAAAAATGCAGGAGCCTACTATGATGGCACACATAATTTTGGTTACGATGACAAGGCTAACGATTACAAGGTAATAAGTATTGTTAATGATATTTATATGGAGGCTTCGGAAGTCCACATCTATTCATTAAAATCAAATTTTTGGAAGAAGAGTCAAACTGTGCCTTATTGGTTTTGTCGTACGGAAGATAGTGGGGTACTCTTCAATGGATCTTTACATTGGTTTGGCGAAGCGTGTGACGAAGACTCCAGGTTAATAATCTCTTTTGATATCAGCCATGAGAACTTCAATGAAGTGCCAGTAACAAAACAGCTATTAGATTATATGCATCCAGACGCGTTTACGACTATGGGAGTTTTACATGAACGTCTTTGTCTCGTCGTCAGAAATACTATTGAAGTTTGTTTTGAATTTTGGGTGATGCAAGAATACCGAGTTCGAGAATCTTGGGAAAAACTTTTTATAGTATCCCATGAGAAAATTTTGAAGAACAACTTTTATTATACCATTTTTTGGCCTATATGGTATTCCAACAAAGGGGGTGAGATATTATACTGGAGTGGTTTTGATATAAAATTGCATGACCCAAAACATGAAAGTGTTGAGCAACTAAATTTGAGTGGTATAAGCAAAGTGGATTATTTTGAAAGCTTAGTTTCACCTAATTCTGGGCTGTACGCAGGAATCAAATCCTCAGAAGAAGAAGAAAAACAAGAACAAGAAGAAGATTAATCTTCTTTTAGAAGATTAATCTTCTTTTTAGAGCGATAACTTGAAAACAGTTAAGCAAAAACAAGGAAAACATAATGCACTCTTTGGACTGGAATAGTAAATTTGAAGACGTGGTGAATTTGATTCCTGCATCACCAGAATTACTTAATGTTCCGTTCAGTTTGTATTTAGCCGGTTTATTTGTGTTCCAAATTTGGGTGTTCCTGATTACAATGTGGATATAGATATATTAGTTAGTAGAGCTTAGCGAAGTTACTGAGATCTCTCCCAACATAAGTTAGTTACATCTGCTACCATCAGTAGTACAGAATGCCTTGTGTAGCTGGTGATATCTACTCCCTCTCTGAAAGATATGCTTGGTTTCCTTACTATACCAATACACAGAAGGTTACGAGGAAAATGTACATAGCCAGAAACTCGCTAAAATAACTGCTGCACAGAATTGCAGCTAGGTATTATGATGAAAATGCTACTAATACATTTCTATATAGCCACCGCGTTGCAGCACTTGAGTATGATGCACCTAAAAATAACATTTTGGACCTGCCATTCAAAAGGCCCGCAATATTAAACTTACTATATATCAATTCTTCTTACTATAAAGGGGAATGTTTATGCTGATGTGGCGGCACCATATTTATCTTCACGAAATGGTACAATAATAGAGTGCCACATGGCACATAGAAATTTAGGAAAGCCGATTGAAAAATACCCAAGTGTCATGCCATATACCAGAAGAGTGGTGTCTGTTGGTTTTGCGTAAAATTGTTGCCTAGACACGTCTGTTGAAATACACCCATGCCATACTATCCTGTCGCCCATACTCATCCTGCAGTCACCCATGCCTTGCCCACGTCTGTGATGAAACTGCCCATCACACGTTTGTCTCCTCAAGCTCACCCGTACTCTCCCATACCCTCCGTCCTAAAGATGCACGCCTTCATGTCTCCCTCGACAGTTCTCCCACGAGCTTCACCATCATGTGCTGTCTCCAACACTCACTCTACTTTCGGCATCATGTGCTGTCTCCCACACTCACTCTACTTTCGGCTGTATTGTTTATTCATGTTGATAAGAGTCTGTCTATATAAGTGTTTGTAATCTATTTCATTTGAGACATCCAATCTAATACAATGTAATCGTTTAAGCTTCACCGTGTGCCATGGCTAACTCTAACATGGTATCAGAGCCATTTCGATTCAGAGCCAAGTTCAATCCGAAATCCATTTCCGCTGCAAATCAAAACCAGAAAAGATCTAAAACCCGTTTCCGCTATGTTAAGAAGTTATCAAGTCCTTCGTTCTTTGTTTTCCAGTTGTGTTGAGATATCCCAAATTCAATCCCAGTTCAGAAATCCCGCTGCCTGTCAAGCAACAAATCCTGAGTTTCATCCATGGCAGCAACACCATTGATTCTCCTTCGCTGCCATGTTTATCAACTGCAATGACACCGTGAACATCATCCTGAGTTCCATCCAGTCAATGTTCCAACAACAAACCATTTCTCATCATTCCTTGTTTCCCTGTCTTGGTTCACAACCCGAGATATATCGTCCATGAACCAACCAACTCATCCTCCGTTAAGTCTCAGTTGGTCTTAATCCCAGCTCGAGTACGTACTCATCATCATCCTCCGGTCATGCATGCCATCACCAAGCCCGGCCATCTCATCGCAACTGCCGAAACTCGAGATACATTCAGCAGATCTCAAGTGTAACCATCGTTCCACTCCATCGTTATACTCCATCGTTACTGGACTTGCTCATCGTTACACTCCATCGTTATTGGAAAGAACCACCAGCTCGAGAAACAACCAAACTCAATCACCAGTTTGAGTTCCATCACTGATGTCTTTATCGCTCACGGCCATGAATCACCATCGACCGTCGAGCTCATCAATGGCTGCAAGCCATCACCGACGTTATCATTCTCATCCAGCCATGCTCGAGCATTGCTGCTCTGTCGAGCTCCAACCTCGTCTCTCCGGCCAAACCTCAGCAGTAACACTCCATTATCGAACCACAGTTCCCACAGCAAACTCCATCATTGCCGCTGTTCACTCTTCATCTTTAACAGCAGACTTCATCCCATGTTCTCAGCATTCTCGTCTGCTATTCTTCTCCATTATCGATCTTTAATTGCCGTACCCATCAGCTCAACGTCCTCTCGTCATTACTCTTCAGACGAGCAGCAATACCATCACTTCCAAGCTCTCGTTTCTCCTCATCTTCAGTCGAACCAACCTTCATCTTTGAGTAACTTCTTGGCCTTCTTTATTGAGGTATAAAGCAGTATCTCAACCACTATCGATTCACCGTCGTCGTTCCAACCAAACACCGGCAGCAACACCTATCACCAGCCAACAGTCTCATCTGCAGCTCGAGCTCCTTATCTCCACGTTCTCCACAATCACCTAGAAGCATGTGTTTCTTTACCATCACATCACGAACAGCTCGAGCTCTTCCAAGATCTGGCCATCTCCTATTGTTGATCACCTGGACCTCCCGACAATTCGTGACACCGTGCATCATTACCCATCACCTCCCGACAAGTCCACATCACCTTCTCGATCTGCCAACACCGTGCATCATTACCCATAATTTTGTCATGGTATCTCCCGACAAGTCGTGCTTCACTACGAACTCCATCTCACAGCTCCATACTCGAGCTAGTTATCGGCCATCATCATTATTGTCACGTTCAAGGCTGCCATGAAACCAACAATAGAAAACACAAACATCAAACCATGCTGTGTCACGTTCTCTTCTGCCATCATTCCCATATATTCACGTGAAACAGCCATCATCACCTTCACGTTTTCCTGCAAACCACAGCTGAACTACCAACTCTATCTCTCTCCATCTCGAGTGATATCTCCCTTCTACATTTCCGTTAATTGCAGCAACGCTGTAGCTCCGTTCTCATCATTCCCGGCAACCCGTACTCATATCTTCACAGTTCCATCACCACTCTGTGTCAAATCATGGCAGCACCATAACTGTCACCGAGCTCATCCTTAGCTTGCGCTGAACAGCACCGAACAGCAAGCCATCGACTTCCCATCCTCTTTCCGTTCAATATCGATCACCCACTGCTGGAAGTCACCATTACAGCTTCGACCATGCATGCAGTCTCATCGTCTCCTTCCGGCCATGCATCTCCAACGTCTTCCTTCGGCCATGCATGCCATGCCCTGTGAACTCGAGTTCTCCCACTCTTCCATTACTAATACAGCAGCATCGTAATCCTTCATTCACATGGCAGCACCTTCAGTTCGTGTTCTCCCTGTTTCTGCTGTTGCCATCTCTCGAAGTCATCCATCACAGCTGCAAATTCCATCTCACTGATCTGCCATCAATGGCATACCCCAGATCG
Organism: Papaver bracteatum; assembly: GCA_023529315.1. Classification (NCBI taxonomy): domain Eukaryota; kingdom Viridiplantae; phylum Streptophyta; class Magnoliopsida; order Ranunculales; family Papaveraceae; genus Papaver; species Papaver bracteatum. The sequence goes on from JAJJWX010005325.1 coordinate 13,793, forward strand.
AACTCAAGCTCCGTCACCGTTACCTGAACTCGTCATTTCTGTTTTCCGCCAATGACAACAATGTCTCTTGCTGCTATGTTCCCAAAGCTTGAGCTTCACATTCATCGAACCAAAACTTTCAACACTGCAGACTCGAGCTCCAACTGCAGTTACCACTCCCTTATTCCGTCCAATCAACCATTACGATCACCTCTGCCAAGCTCCATCGACCAGCAAGCTACCACCCTTTCAAATCCATCAACAACACAACTTCGTTATTCTTCATCCATTCGAACACTCATTCAATATCCCTGTTATGGTTCATCTCCCGTCATCCATTTTCTTCCATGCTCGAGACTGCCACAGACAGATCCCAACTCCGTCAAATCAGTGCCCTCTGTTTCTCCAATCGTTGTACCATCAGATAAAGTCAGACCTCATCACCCCAGACTTATTCTGAGGATTGTAACTTCAATGTCTCCTAATCTCCCGATTCACCGTGTCATCTAACAAGTCAGCTCGGTCTCCTCAAGTATTCGTCAGTGTGCATCCGTGGCTTTCGTGCCACTCATTCAGTGTTTCGGCATGGGCAGCAATCCGTAGGCAACAATCCGCGTGCAGCTACAGTTGGCGGGCCGCAATCCGTGTGCTACAATCCGTCTGCCATGCTTCAGGTCCAGAGTGCAGCAATCCGTAGGCCACAATCCGTGTGCAGCAAATGGCGTGCCGCAATCCGTGTGCTACAATCCGTCTGCCATGCTATAGTTTCACCTTCATCCGCAGCAGTTCAAGTTGTACACTACATTTCTCTCCTTGTTCAACTTGAGGGGGGGTGTTGAAATATACCCATGCCATACTATCCTGTCGCCCATACTCATCCTGCAGTCACCCATGCCTTGCCCACGTCTGTGATGAAACTGCCCATCACACGTTTGTCTCCTCAAGCTCACCCGTACTCTCCCATACCCTCCGTCCTCAAGATGCACGCCTTCATGTCTCCCTCGACAGTTCTCCCACGAGCTTCACCATCATGTGCTGTCTCCAACACTCACTCTACTTTCGGCATCATGTGATGTCTCCCACACTCACTCTACTTTCGGCTGTATTGTTTATTCATGTTGATAAGAGTCTGTCTATATAAGTGTTTGTAATCTATTTCATTTGAGACATCCAATCTAATACAATGTAATCGTTTAAGCTTCACCGTGTGCCATGGCTAACTCTAACAACGTCTTTTGGTTTGAGATATATTGTTACCAAAAGATAGTTTTCCGTACACATCTTGCTTTACGTCTGACACAATTTGCTTTCGATTGTATTTATTCATTAAGAAGAATTGTTGACGTTAAATGTATTGCCTCTTCATTAAGATAGTTTTCCGTACACATCACCAGGCCTTATGAAGATATATTGTTGCCTAAACATTCTCCTTTATATTCTTGCCTCTTTTTTTTTTTTTTTTTTGCAATCTTCTCTTAAGGAGTCAAATATCTTCATATCTCATGACAAGATACTTAAAAAAGTTATAGTTTTCCAACCGAAATCAATTCTTCTTAATATAAAGGAATGTTTATGCTGACTTGCTGCACTCACAAATCAAACTTAATTTGGCATCGATACATCATCCAAATCATTCTCAATTTCATGTGGACGTTAAATGTTTGACGAAAAACAAGAACAACGACCATACTGCTATTCACGAATGATAGGTACGTGTTCACCATTTCCGCATACATGTCAACCCCGGTGGTCGCTCCTTAGGTTTGGGATGTGAGACCTGCGCGACAACATCTCTTTATAAGTCAATAGGTAATAATACCTTCGGTTTCAAGTCTTCCTTGATTGGGATTTTT
>JAJJWX010005326.1:0-70959 GCA_023529315.1 Papaver bracteatum
GATGATTTTGACAGAGGTTTGAAGATGATAATTCATGGAAGAAAAAGAACCTACTGCCATTGATGAATGGGGAGATTAATGGGTGATTTTGAGTTTCCTGATGATTATAAAGAATGGGTTTTGTGTGAATTTGCAGGGAAGGAGATATGGAGATGTTTAGAAGTTAATTCGTGCAGTTACTTCTTATCAGTTCGAGATAGGAATATAGCATGTTTGCTGAAATGCCTGAGCTAGAAACTATGCTTTGCTAATGGGTTGAGTATACAAGGAAGATTGAGGCTATTGGATGGCTCTAGTGGCTATTGTAGTTGTGAGTTATAGCTACAAAGGTGTGCAGAGAATGAAGCATCTAGGGAATTGAAGCTACAACATGAGCTGAGGCGATTCAGTTGGAGAAATTGAGATGTTGTTCTGCTATTGATTCAAGGAATTGAGGAGATGAAGGGTACAGGTTGATAAGCCTTTGGTGGTGCTGGAAGTTCAGGTGAATCCTTTGGTGTAATTTATGGCAGAGTTAAGACTGAGATTTAAGATTAGTAAATGATAAATTGGGTTGATTTTATATGGTTGTTTTGGCATTGTATCTGAATCTGAGATTGAGAAGTGAGAGATGGGTTGGAGTTCTGTTGATGTTGAGTTGGTATAGAAGATGCTGGTTTTGTGATTGGTTATGAGCTGCTTCTGTGGGCTTGTGTGAATTACAGAAAGCAGCTAAAGTGCTGCTATGGTTGTTGTCAACACAGAAAATGGAAAATGGTAGGTGTTTCTCTAGGTAGCTCATGCCAAGAATGAAGTAGAAACTGGAGTTGCAGAGTTACATGGCATTGTAGGTTAAGACTGTAGGTGGTGCTCTAGTTGCAGTGGTGCAGTTCAAATGGTGATGGGTGTACTATGTTGAGACACAGATGAACTGGTGACAGGGAAGCTGTGTGAATGGTTGTCTTGTTGTGTAATAGCATTGCAAGTGCCTTGGATGAGAATAATAGGATGTTGTTCAAGATGTGCTTGAACTGTGAGAAGCTGTGTTGCTGAGATTGATGCAGTTATGGCCTAAATGGATGGCTAGGATGGTTTTGGTTGATGCTGTTGCTATGAGGTGGCAGTAGTGATGAATTCAAGAGCTATGCAGTTCAGTTGTGGTTGTGGCCTGTGTTGTTATGATGTTTGCAATGCAGAGTTGGATTTGTAGCTGGTTTTGTGTGGAGGTTTGAACATATTGGAACAGTGAAGCTATAGAAGTACAGAGAAGTTACAGACAGGGCCATCATGGTTGGGTATGAGTGTTGGCGCATCACAAAAGCTGGCAAATGGGCTAGGCCAAGACCATTCAGCCCAGTGAGCCGAGTCAGTTAGCTGATTCTGAAACTGACTCAGCTGACTCTGTTGAACCGAGTCGACTCGGTCCTTGGATCGGTTTGACTCGTTGACCGGTGACCGGGCGGGCTTTGCCGGTCACTGGAGGTACTTTTCCGGCGACTCTCCGGCCAATTTTCGGCGACCATTTTGGCAGAGTTTTTACACGGGTTTTTATGACTTTTGGGCCACGCGGATTTTCATCTAATGGACTTTGAAGTTTTGACCTATTTTTGGAAAGCGAAGGGCTATAAAAAGAGAGTTTCTACAACAAAGAAAAAAAAACGACGTTTTATTCTATTCTTTGAGCTTTTGCAGAGAACAACTTCTAGGGTTTGCTTTATTTTATGTTTCATCTTATTTCTTTGAATATTATGATGATGAACTCCATGAATATGAGTAGCTAAATACAATAATTGGTTATGGGATAAAAGTTGATTTCTTCAAGCATGTTATTTGATTCTATGAATTAGTTTTGTCTCAATTTTATCGTTTATGATTCATTGTTTTATTATCATATGATTTGAATGCTAGTTTGGTTGAGTCCGGAATCAATTGGATTTGTTTTCATCTCTAAAGCTATATTAGGGTTTTCAATATGTAAAAGTTGTTATCTCTGATTTTTAGTAGCATCTTGTGGTTAATACTTGTAGTGATACATCTTTTTAATCGCATATGAATCATAACCTTTGTTAAAACGAATTAGTGCTTTTACACGTTTGTTTGCATCGATTAGTCTTATTTCATAGAACTTATTGCTCTTAGGAGTTAAATCTAATTGTGCTTTTACACTTTAGGTTGCTTTTTAAGAAGATTTCACAATAGCATCTTTTAATGTTGTTTGTGATAAAATCAGGAAATAAACGGGATACTCTTGCGATCAAGATATCCTAGGACTTTTGATAATTGAGAGATTAAATACCAATTCTAATCATAGATGAAAAATACATGTTTATGAATGATACTATCCCTTAACCAATATCTTCTCCTTATTGATTATTCCAACTATTTACTTTGCTTTATTTAGTATTATTACTTTGATAAAAACAAAAACACACCTTGGGTTATTTGGTTACTTAAGAATCTGAAAATTGCATAACAACAATCGCCTCTCTGTGGATACGAACTCTTTCTTATCGAATACTATATTCATATTAGTAAAGTGAGGAAGTGAAATTATATTTGTGTCGTCTGACAAGCGATCAAATGCATTCGATACATGCGGATATTATTAATTTCTCCTCTATTTTGGTCAAGTATATATTCTAGGAGTAACATTTTAGTATACGTTTATGTGATTAGGGAGAATAACCTAATTGTGAATTTACCCTAGAGTAAGTTCTCAGTGAATGTTTAATGCACATCAACACAACAAGATCCATTTGAAATGGCTAACATTTTGTGAACGCACAATATCCATCGGTAGGAAAATTCACAAAATATCAATAGATGGTTGGCCCAATTTGTGTGTGAGCCGAAGCCGAGCCACACTAAATAAAAAAAGGTGCTAAATGATGGGGCGAGGTAAAGCCGAACCACACCAAATCATAAATCCTAAGCATATATCGGGATGGGTAAGGTGAATCCGAGCCAAGCGTGCACCGGGACAAGACGAAGCCGAGCTACACCAAATTAAATATCCGAGACGACGCGGAGCCATACCAAACCAAAAATCCTAAAAAATAAAAACTCACTCACGATGGGGCGAGGCGCCACATCGGTTAAAAAATGATCGGTTGTGCTACCACCATGATATTTTTAGGGGGTGGGGTTTTGATTTACTGTGGACCCCATCATTTCTGTTTTACACGGTGAATTCACGGGATTTTATCTCACGGTGAATCTAGACTTATTAAAAAATGATGGTGATTATTTTCGGGTCCCCGATGTGTAACACGAGGACAAAATCTAGTATAGAGTGATATGGGCAAGTGTGCTAGATGTATAAGCTCAGTGGTTGCATGGGACACGCGTATGAAAGTTTTAAAAAGTTTTGGGAGACAAAATTTTAGATCAAAAATTCTTGGTGAACCTTCTAAACAGACGACACCAAAACCGCTGACAGAGAAACAAAACACAAAAACGCCCCCCCTACACGCCCCCCGAAGCGCTGGCCCACCATTGTTGTGTATAGACGGTTTTCAGATCGTCTAAAAACACGGTCTGTTAAGAATCATTCATTTTAGATATCATTTTCCAGTTGCCACAAAATATGGAACGGACTATGGAGTTCAATATGTGGCAGACTTAAATGGATATTCTGGTCATTTAGTAATTTAAGGACAAAACCCTATATGTTTTCCTTACGCAGTTGCTTTTGATACTTCACCAAAGTCTTCCGTTTTTTTACTTGGTTTTGTTATCTCCTCCATGGTGATGGAAGAAATTAGTAAAAGAAATCTATAGATGCAAACATGAAACACTCTCCGTTCAACTCTAAGGTTGCATATAAAATGGATTTGTTGGTGATGTAGTGAGAACAAAGGTAAGTAGCAAATACTTCCTCAGTGTTTGTACCATAAGTAAAAATACCACTTAATGGGCCAAATTGATACTTGAATCATCTTTTGGCCTTCATCCAGGCCCGCTAACCAGTCAACTGAAGCAGCCCACCAGCCTGCCCATTATTACAATGACCGATCAAACGGCCAAAGTCAACACTCGGACAAAGTCAAAGTCAACGACCGGTCAATGGTCAAAGTCAACACTCGGTCAAAGTCAACAACTAGTCAATGGTCAAAGTCAACGGTCTGTCAATAGTCAAAGTCGACACTCAGTCAAAGACAAGGTCAAAGGCCGGTCAATAGTCAAAGTCAACAACCGGTCAATAGTCAAAGTCAACCGTCGGTCAACTATATGAGGCAGTCGCCCCCTGGCTAATTTTCAGTCTTGTAGCCAGCAATGCTGCTAACCAATTCCCAGCCAAAAACTCTTCCACACTGCCAGCCAGTTTTCTACCCATGCAAACCAAACCGGTTCGCTTAACTAGCATCCATCCACACGCTGACCACCATCAGGTTTGCCAAAGATGCAAAATTTATCATGAAGCATAAATGTGCAGTTTCATACAGAAATCATCATGAAGGAATGCATCATTGATTCCAGCGGTTTCATACATAAATCACCATGAAGGCATGCAACATTGATTCCAGCAGTTACATACATAAATCACCATAAAGGCATGCAGCATTGATTCCAGCGGTTTCATACATAAATCACCATGAAGGCATGCAGCATTGATTCCAGCAGTTTCATGCAGAAATCATGATGGAGGCATGAATGAGAGTTAATGATATTTATGTCTATATTGAAATTAGATATTCAACGGTATAAATAGGAGCAGAAAATATATGGGGGAGGTGGCCAATAGGGGAAAAAGACAATGTAATTTTACTATCAATACAAAATCACTCCCCAAGGGGAGCCCGTGGACGTAGGAAAACCATTCCGAACCACGTTAAACCTCTGTCTTCCATTTTTTTTTCAAATCGACCCCTAACCCAAAATACTCACCAAAACTATCAATTCATCGTGTTTCGTGCCCAAAAGTAATTTTGAGTACAAACATTGGCGCCGACTAAGGGGATTTACGAGAAAAGGAATCATGTTTTCCCATTGTGAAAAGTTGTAGAAAATACTTCAAATCATGTCCGTCAAAAAGCAATTTGAACGACTCGAAAATTACTGTTAGAGTCCAGTTGAACGAATCACTGCAGTTCAGATCGTCGTTAATTGGTGCGATCCAGCAAAACGGTACTGGGCCGCTGACCATCTAATCGCAAATACTTCAGATCAAGTTGATCAAGAATCGCTGCTATCCAGATTCCAGGTTCGAGATTTCTCAAATCTGTACTTTCAAACCACTTAAATCGTGATCACTACAAAATATGATGATAGTGTTGCTGGGACGCTCGGTCTGAGGCAAAAGATGTAGTGAAACACCATCAAAACTGTTGTAGGATATTCGATCCACAACATGGATGGGTCCGGTTTCGATTTTTATCAATGCAATCCAGCTGATCGCAGCTGCTGCAGTTCAACTAATCACAATTACTGCAGCCCAGCATTGCATTCGAAAGCCACCAAAGTTGACTCACTGCGAAAATCACCAAGATTGTTGTCAGGATGTTCGATCCGCAGCATGTTCGAGTCCAAAGTTCGAAATAATTACTTCTTAAATAACACATTATCAAGAGAAGGCCGGCGGCCAAGTCCGGCGGCTTCACCAGGCGGCCAACAAAGAAATACAAAACATTTACAAAGGTTTTGAAAAGGCAACAATTGAGAAAATATGTCACCAAAGGTCTGAAGAAAAAGATCACAGTGTAGAAAATCGTTGCAAGAAGGCTTCAAGGCAAATATCACATTTTGCAGAAAGCGTTGCGGAAAGTTTCAAATCAAAAAAAAAAAAAGCCAGCATCCAAAGACATCAGCCAACCAACTGTCACCCACGTCAAGGGTTTACTCAGCCACGTCAGAAATTATTCACCCACATCAAATTTTGTTAACCCACGTCAAAGTTCGTTCACCCTCATTAGTGGTCAACAACCCATACCAAATCCCCATAAAGTGTCGTTCACCCACATTAGTGGGTGCCTACCACCTTCGTCATGGAATGTTCACCCACCTCGGCAGAATTGTACACGTCAACGGCACCACATCATCAGTGACTTTTCCATTCAGCGCGCCACTCAGCATTTAGGTCCACGTCATCACCGCCACGTCACCACTATCTATCAAATCAGCAAACCGACACGTCAGCAAGCCGACACGTCATCGAGAACACCACGTCATATGGAGACACATCATCAAGGATGATGACATGGCAGACAAAGATATGTTACTGAGTAACTATGCCACATCGGCAGGGATTGATGACGTGACACGCCGCCGGGATTGATGACGGCGTTGAACCTCTCGGCGGAAAGGCATTCCATGTCAGCAGACATGCTGACGTGTCATATGTCACATCAGAGAAGTGTTGCCACGTCAGATAATTGGTCTGCCACGTCGGCATGCCATGTCTGCGATATTGTCCAGTCAGCTCTGCCATGTCTGCGGCAGCACGCACGCGAAGAGAAAATCTTGTTTCATCAATAACTCTTCATTTTAAGTCCGAATTAGGTGATTTTTGGCTCGTTGGAATCGCCTTTCAATTTCCTACAATATGGAGGCGAAAAATCTTGAGTTTGAAAAAAAATTAATTTTTGACATTCCGAACGTTACATCAACCACTAGCAAGTGAAAACCACATGTCATATTCAAAGTTCGCGAATGTTGTTGCGCCAAGTTTTACCCAGAACCTACCCGGGTGCAAAGTTCGTGAGTGCTGGTTCGATTCATAAACCTTCACATGAACATATTCAATCACCATCGAAACTGCTGCAATCCAATTGATCGAGCTGCTGTCGTCTTGTAGTTGCAGGATTTCCTACACTACACCCTTGTCAAAAATCTATGAAAACTAAGTCATAATTGTGGAAGAAAAACAACACTTTTATTAAATTCACTTTCTGGAAGATTTACAAGAAATATTAAAACTCAGAAGTACAACTTGCTTTCTGGAGTTTCTCTCTCCTCAAAGTTCTCTCATCTCTCAAAAATGCATCATCATTTTCTGGATCTATCGTGCCCTTTATATAGGGATTTACATAGTGGAAGACAACTAAGATTTCCCCTTAATTCGGATCTTCTTTGCGATCTCATCGCCATAACTTCAGTCTTCACCATCGCCAACTTTATAACCATCGCGGAAGCTTGACTTATTCTTCATATATCTTTAATCGTTAATCGTTACATCACTCTTTTGTGACACTCGCCAAATGTTGTTGAAGAATCTTGCGGTAATCTCGTCAGAGTGTCGTTAATACTTGTAGAAACGTTTGGGCTTCTCGCATAAATGTTGCTAATATCGCGGGAATAGCATTGTAGCGATATTATGGTACTACACGTCTAGTTCCTCAGCAATACTGCAGTCTAGTTGATCGAACTGCTGCAGTCCTCTTCCACATAACTGCTACAGTCAGTTGATTAAATTGTTGTAATCCAGTTTCACAGCGACAACTGCTGGCATGTCGATCGAACTGTCGCAGTCCTTTTTAATTCCTACAGTCCAGTTGGTCGAACTGATGTAGTCCGGTTTTCCCCAAAACTTTTTCAATACAATTTTCCTCACAATCGCTTGATCGAGTTTTATGCATAATCAGCATAAGGTAATTGATCGTGATCTTTGAAATACAGTCCCGTGGTATCTATCTTCAAACTAGTTTGGACTTAACTGGTGCATTCCTGTCCTGCAGACAAATTTAGTTACTGACTCAAGTCGAGACACTAAGGAAACTGCACTTTGAGGATCAACTTCGCCGGAAACCGTTCCATGAACTCTTCTTCTTTTTCTTCAATCTCCTCATCTGAGAGAGATCATAGAGGAATAGGATACGTTCACCATCCAATACACCACTGATTGGCAGATAATCTTACAACATTCATAAAATGACTACACTAGTCATCATCGCTGCAAAACACCAACATAGCCAGTGGGCATCCTAATCACTTCGTAAACGATGTCGCAATAACATTTTCAATATGGTAAGTATACAATTTACATATTTTTATTTTTCTTTCTTTTTCTTTTCATATATTCATGCATACTTATGTTCTGTGAGACACCTTTAATGTGGCGAGCATTTTCTCACTAGGAGATGCACACATTTCAATTCTGCGCGCATCTGGAATAGTGGGATTGCCCCCCCGCGCGAATTCCAGATAGCAGACATCTTCAAAATCAAATGCGCGAGCAAAATGCAGCAAGGCAGTGCACCCTTGTGCGAGCATCGAGCAGCATGAAAATCACTATCTTCTGAGGGAGAGTTGCATATCACTTCAATGTGACTGAGTAGCACTTGGGGGAGAGATATGTAACACCTCATGGTCTGAAATAACTCTTTTGGGGCGATCTATATAACACTCCATACACTTGGGGGCGAGTTACATAGCTCCTAATCGTAGTGCGGAATTAAGCTTCAGAAAATTGAAGCTTCAGGTAGCCCAAACTTCTTAATCATCCAACGAGTTGCAGGATTAAGAGGGAGCGAGCATACACCCTAATATTTTGATGCAATTATTATAATCAGAAGTGTTAAAATGCTATAGTTATGTTGATTGAATTATTGTACTCCAGTTCAAAAGCAATTGCTGCACTCGGTTGGCCGCAACTGATACAATCCGGTTTGCTTTAATTGTACTCGGTTGGGACGCAATGACGTGCGGTTTGCGCTCGGTTGGCTTGATGCTTTCAAGTTTTATGGGTAACTGTTACACCTAGGTTTATCGAGCTGTTTAAGTCCAGTCCTCGGCCAGGTCGTGCGGTCCGGCTTTGTTTGTATTCCTAAAGTCCTGATCGCATCCGGCCGCAATCATGTTCGCATCTCCCGCGGTCCAGTGATCGATGATCTGCCCAGTCCAGCTCTTTTCGCAATCCCTGCGCAGTCCAGCCTGACCCAGCTGCCTTTGCTGCAGGATCAGTCTTGCTCGTTCTTTGTTCGATCAAGGCGATCGAAGGCTGCTGCGGTCCGGCTATATTTGCAAATCTGCGGTCCAACTGATCGCTGCTAGAGGCCATTTTTGCTCAACGACGTTACTACCCAATTTTGCTCATTCATCAGAGACGAGTTTTTGTGGACATCGCAGTCAAATACTACGCAACTACCACAGTTCAGTTTTACATCAGCGGTTATTGCTCACTCACAATACCACTCCGCTCGAGTATTACACTTATGTTTCAGAACAGTTCAGCCTTCGATCCTGATTTTGCATACAACAGTGGTTCATCCTCAACTGTTTCCCGGCGATCTCCCAATCACAATAGCCTCACTTAAACGTCTTGATTGTGATTTTCGCAAACAACAAGGAAGTTCGCCGATCACCTCAATATCAATAATCCACACCGGTTGGGGGCGAGTTTTATCATTGACTAAGGAAAACTAAATTTTCTTAACCCCCAACAAGTTGGAGGTTAAGAGGGGGCGATGTTTGTACCATAAGTAAAAATACCACTTAATGGGCTAAATTGATACTTGAATCATCTTTTGGCCTTCATCCAGGCCCGCTAACTAGTCAACCGAAGAAGCCCACTAGCCTTCCCATTATTACAATGACCGATCATACGACCAAAGTCAACACTCGGCCAAAGTCAAAGACCCTTCAATGGTCAAAATCAGCGGACGGTCAATAGTCAAAATCAACATTTGGTCAAAGTCAACAACATGTCAATGGTCAAAGTCAATGGTCTGTCAATAGTCAAAGTCGACACTCGGTCAAAGACAAGGTCAACGACTGGTCAATGGTCAAATTCAACGGCCGGTCAATAGTCAAAGTCAACCGTCGGTCAACTATCGAAGTCAGTCGCCCCTAGTTAATTTTCAGTCTTGTAGCCAGCAATGCTGCTAACAAATTCCCAGCCAAAAACTCTTCCACACTGCCGGCTAGTTTTCTACCCATGCAGCCAAACCAGTCTGCCAACTAGCATCCATCCATACTGCCAGCCACCAGTCCAGTTTTCCAGCATCAGAATTTATCATGAAGCATAAATGTGCAGTTTCATACAGAAATCATCATGAAGTCATGCAGCATTGATTCCAGCGGTTTCATACATAAATCACCATGAAGGCATGTAGCATTGATTCCAGCGGTTTCATACATAAATCACCATGAAGGCATGCAGCATTGATTCTAGTGGTTTCATACATAAAAATCACCATGAAGGCATGGAAAATTGATTCCAGCAGTTTCATACAGAAATCATGATGGAGGCATGAATGAGAGTTAATGATATTTATGTCTATATTGAAATTAGATATTCAACTGTATAAATAGGAGCAGAAAATATATTGGGGAGGTGGCCAATAGGGGAAGAAAGACAATGTAATTTTACTATCAATACAAAATCACTCCCCAAGGGGAGCCCGTGGACGTAGGAAAACCATGCCGAACCACGTTAAACCTCTGTCTTCCATTTTGTTCTTTAAATCGACCCCTAACCCAAAATACTTACCAAAACTATCCATTCATCGTGTTTCGTGCCCAAAAGTAATTTTGGGTACAAACATTAGCGCCGACTAAGGGGATTTACGAGAAAAGGAATCGTGTTTTCCCATTGAGAAAAGTTGTAGAAAATGCTTCAAATCATGTCCGTCAAAAGAAGTTTGAACGGCTCGAAAATAACTGCTGCAGTCCAGTTGAACATAACTGCTGCAGTCCAGATTGTTCGCAATTGGTGCAGTCCAGCTGAACACAGCTGCTGCTGACCATGTAATCGCAAATACTTCAGTCAAGTTGATCGCAACTGCTGCTATCCAGATTCAAGGTTCGAGATTTGCTGAAACCGTTACCTTCTGAAACCACTGAAATCGCATCACTACAAAATCAGATGATAGTGTTGCTGGGACGCTCGGTCCGAGGCAAAAGATGTAGTGAAACACCATCAAAACTGTTGTAGGATGTTCGATCCACAACATGGATGGGTCCGATTTTTATTTTTATCACTGCAGTCCAGCTGATCGCAGCTGCTGCAGTTCAGCTAATCACAATTACTACATCCCAGCATTGCAGTCGAAAGCCACCAAAGTTGACTCACTGCGAAAATCACCAAGATTGTTGTCAGGATGTTTGATCCGCAGTCGAAAGCCACCTAAGTTGACGCTCGGTTCGAAATAATTACTTCTCAAATAACGCATTATCAAGAGAAGACCGACAGCTCCACCCGGCGGCCAACAAAGAAATACAAAACATTTACAAAGGTTTTGAAAAGGCAACAGTTGAGAAAATATGTCACCAAAGGTCCGAAGATAAAAATCACAGTGTAGGAAACCGTTGCAAGAAGGCTTCAAGGCAAATATCACATTTTGCAGAAAGCGTTGCGGAAAGTTTCAAATAAAAAAAAAAAAAAAAAGGGCCATCATCCAAAGCCGGAGTCCATAGCCGCCGTCCAAAGCCGGCAGCCAACCAACTGTCATCCACGTCAGAAATTATTCACCCACATCAAATTTTGTTAACCCACGTCAAAGTTCGTTCACCCGCATTAGTGGTCAACAACCCATACCAAATCCCCATTAAGTGTCGTTCACTCACATTAGTGGGTGACTACCACCTTCGTCATGAAATTTTCACCCACGTCAACAGAATTGTACACGTCAGTGGCACCACATCATCATCGACTTGTCCAGTCAACGCGCCACATCAGTACTTTGGTCCACGTCATCACCACCACGTCACCACTGTACACATAATCTGAAGCTGCCGCGTCAGCAAGCCGACAGGTCAGCGTCACCACGTCATCGAGAACACCACGTCATATGGCGACTCGTCATCCAGTTTGATGATGTGGCAGGCAGTACGTTAGAGAACTAGGCCACATCAGCAGGATTGATGACGTGGCAGTGACACGTCAGCGAAAAGGATGCCATGTCAGCAGACATGCTGACGTGTCATGTGGCACATTAGTGAAATGCTGCCACATCAGACAATTGGTCTGCCATGTAAGCATGCCATGTCTGCGATATTGTGTAGTCAGCTCTTCCACGTCTGCGGCAGCACGCGCGCGAAGATAAAATATTGTTTCGTCAATAACTTCTTCATTTTAAGTCCGAATTTGGTGATTTTTGGCTCGTTGGAATCGCCTTTCAATTTCCTACAATATGGAGGTGAAAAATCTTGAGTTTGGAAAAAATAATAATTAATTTTTGACATTCCGAACGGTACATCAACCACTAGCAAGTGAAAACCACATATCATATTTAAAGTTCGCGAATATTGTTGCGTCAAGTTTTACCCAGAACATACCCGGATGCAAAGTTCGTGAGTGCTAGTTCGATTCATAAACCTCCACACGAACATATTCAATCACCATCGAAACTGCTAAAGTCTAATTGATCGAGCTGCTGTCATCTAGTTCCTCAGCAATACTGCAGTCTAGTTGATCGAACTGTTGCAGTCCTCTTCCACATAACTGCTACAGTCAGTTGATCGAACTGCTGTAATCCAGTTTCACAGCGACAGCTGCTGGAATGTTGATCGAACTGCCGCAGTACTTTTTAATTCCTACAGTCCAGTTGGTCGAACTGTTGTAGTCTGGTTTTCCCCAAATCTTTTTCAATACAGTTTTCCTCACAACTGCTTCAGTCCAGTTTTATGCATAACTGTTACAGTACACCTGATCACATCTTCTAAAATACAGTCCCGTGGCATCTATCTTCAAACCATTTTGGACTTAACTGGTGCATTCCAGCCCCGTAGACAAATTTAGTTACTGACTCAAGCCGAGACACTAAGGCAACTGCACTTTGAGGATCAACTTCGCCGGAAACCGTTCCATGAACTCTTCTTATTTTTCTTCAATCTCCTCATCTAAGAGAGATCATAGAGGAATATCATATGTTCACCATCCAATACACCACTGATTGGATGATAATCTTACAGCATTCAGAAAATGACTACACTAGTCACCGTCGCTGGAAAACACCAACATAGCCAGTGGGCATCCTAATCACTTCGTAAACGACGTCGCAATAACACTTTCAATATGATAAGTATACAATTTACATATTTTTCTTTTTCTTTTCATATATTCATGCATACTTATGTTCTGTGAGACACCTTTAATGTGGCGAGCATTTTCTCACGAGGGGATGCACACATTATAATTCTGCGCGCATCTGGAATATTGGGATTGCCCCCCTCCCCTTGCGCGAATTCCAGATAGTAGACATCTTCAAAATCCCATGCGCGAGCAAAATTCAGCAAGGAAATGCATACTTGTGCGAGCATTGAGCAGCATGACAATCACTATCTTCTGAGGGCGAGTTGCATATCACTTCAATGTGACTGAGTAGCACTTGGGGGCGAGATACGTAACACCTCATGGTCTGAAATAACTATTTTGGGACAGCTGTGTAACACTCCATACACTTGGGGGCGAGTTACATAGCACCTAATCGTAGTGCGGAATTAAGCTTCAGAAAATCGAAACTTCAGGTAACCCAAACTTCTTAATCATTTAATGAGTTGCAGGATTAAGAGGGGGCGAGCATACACCCTAATATTTTGATGTAATTATTACAATCAGAAGTGTTAAACTACTATAGTTAGGTTGATTGAATTATTGTACTCCAGGTCAAAAGAAAGCTGTCATGACTCGGGTTGGACGAATCGATCTGATCCCGTTTTGCTTATTAATTCAGACTCGGTTGGGAATCGATGCGGTCTGGTTTACTCAGATTGGACGCAATTGATGTTGTCTAGTTTTATTGGTAAGCTGTTACACCTTGATTTATCGAATCATGGTTTAAGTCCGGTCCTGGCATTGCGAGTCCGGTGATCAAAGCTGCTTTGAGTCCAGCTCGCTTTGTATTCTGTAAAGATGATCATCGTTGTTGCAATCATGTTCAGATTCTGCTGCAATCATGTTCGCATCTCTCCTGCAGTCCAGCGGATTGCGGCTATGCGATCCCAGCTACTGTCGCAATCTGCATCCATCGGCTAAAGCGGTCTTTAGTGCATCCTTACTTGTTGCTATTGCCGTCAAGCTGATCGAAGCTGCTGTGGTCCAGCTATGTTCGCGAATCCTGCAGTCCAACTAATCGAAGCTGCTGCAGACCATTTTTTGTCAACGACGTTACTACCCAGTTTTGCTCATTACTGTAGAGGACAATTTTTTGTGGCCATCGCATTCAAATCCTACACAACTACCACAGTTCTGTTTTACATCAGCGGTTATTTCTCAATCACAATACCACTCCGCTCGAGTATCACGCTTCTGTTTCAGAACATTTCAGCCTTTGATCCTGATTTTGCATACAACAGTGGTGCATGCTCAACTGTTTCTCGTCGATCTCCCAATCACAATAGCCTCACTTGGGGGCATCTTGATTGTGGTTTTCGCAAACAACAAGGAAAGTTCGCCAGTCACCTCAATATCAATAATCCACACTTGGGGGCGAGTTTTATCATTGACTAAGGAAAACAAAATTTTCTTAACCCACAACAAGTTGGAGGTTAAGAGGGGGCGATGTTTGTACCATAAGTAAAAATACCACTTAATGGGCCAAATTGATACTTGAATCATCTTTTGGCCTTCATCTAGGCCCGCTAACCAGTCAACTGAAGCATCCCACCAGACTTCCCATTATTACAATGACCGATCAAACGGCCAAAGTCAAAGTCAGCGACCGGTCAATGGTCAAAGTTAACGACCGGTCAATAGTCAAAGTCAACACTCGGTCAAAGTCAAAGTCAACAACCGGTCAATAGTCAAAGTCATCGACTGGTCAATAGTCAAAGTCAACACTCAGTCAAGGTCAACGACCGGTGAATGGTCAAAGTCAACGACCTGTCAATAGTCAAAGTCAACCGTCGGTCAACTATCGAAGTCAGCCTCCCCCTAGCTAATTTTCAATTTTGTAGCCAGCAATGTTGCTAACCAATTCCCAGCCAAAAATTCTTCTACACTGCCATTCAGTTTTCTACCCATGCAGCCACACTAGTCTGCCAACTAGCATCCATCCATACTGCGAGCCACCAGTCCAGTTTGCCAGCATGCAGAATTTATCATGAATCATAAATGTGCAGTTTCATACAGAAATCATCATGAAGGGATGCAACATTGATTCTAGCGGTTTCATACATAAATCACCATGAAGGCATGCAGCATTGATTCCAGCGGTTTCATACATAAATCACCATGAAGGCATGCAGCATTGATTCCAGCATTTTCATGCAGAAATCATGATGGAGGCATGAATGAGAGTTAATGATATTTATGTCTATATTGAAATTAGATATTCAACTATATAAATAGGAGAAGAAAATATATGGGGGAGGTGGCCAATAGTGGAAAAAAAGACAATGTAATTTTACTATCAATACAAAATCACTCCCCAAGGGGATTCGCCCGTGGACCTAGGCAAACCATGCCAAACCACGTTAAACCTCTGTTTTCTATTTTGTTCTTCAAATCGACCCCTAACCCAAAATACTCACCAAAACTATCCATTCATCGTGTTTCGTGCACAAAAGTAATTTTGGGTACAAACACTCAGTCCACTCTTTCCTTGGCTCTCTGTTTCTCTCTTAAGGAATTTCCTTGGCTCAACTAAATTCGTAATGGTGGTGATGTTATTTTTTCAACTTGAGTCTCAGAGAACAAAAGCTAGATATGGGGTTTATTATCTGTTGGTTGATACTTGATAGTGAAATTGATCAATTCTGATCATTATAATGGTGATTTTGATTAAGTTTGAACTGTTAATTTGTTTGGTTGATAGTAAACAAAGGAAATTTCTAATTAATTTGATCGATTGTCTCAAGATTCATATTGAATTTATGATCTTTTTGTCACGGACAAATACTACATTTCTCATCACATAGAAGGCCGACGGTTAGCTAATTTTTGCTCAGTTTATAAGAAATTACTTGCAGATGTCTGATTATGATTTGAAACTTTAGCCATATGTTCCTTCCTCCGATGCAGATCATGCAATACTTTCTGTGTGAATTTTGTTTGCCTCGACATAGTCGATACTTTAAGATCAACTACGCTTGTCCAGGTAGCATATAACGTTAAATCTCTCTCGAGATTGTATTAACTGAGAATGCCTTGAAATTTCTTTTCTCTATGCAATATTGGTTGTATTCATCTCATGTAAAGGAAATGCAATGTTGAAAAATCTATGTTTTTAAAGGTATCAGAGGAACAAGAAACTCTATGTTTAGAGTAGTATTTTGTTGGTAGATTTGTTGAAATGCCCCTATCAGGAAAGAGGTGGGTAGTCTCCTCTCCGTGTACATTGAGATACTGAGTGAGTGGGAATGTTTTCTTTTTTGAAAGATTGATGTGGACGTTAGCTAAATACCGCACACAGACTTTTTTTCTAATCTAAGAAATGCCAGTATCTTCCAAAGAACTCCTACAAGTGAGTCTCTATATGGTTCACATACTAAATCTAATGTCTGCAGAGTAGATCCTGTAGAATTAGGCCTGATTATCCAATTGTAGTGTAGATCACTACACTTTGATTTGGTTTTAATATCGACTGATTAGAGTAGAGGCTTCATAATTCAGCTATTTGTGTTCTTCGATTATTTCAGAGGTTTGTTGTTTTTATTTTTATTGTACCGTCTCTTTTATCAGAGTTAACATCCTGAAAAAGACATCATGTATTTGGTGGTTCTGGTGTCTGATTAGAAATATTTCTTATTTGGATTCTTTTAGGTGGTGGTTGTGGTTGTTTCCATGTATTTTTCAACTGGCATGTCTTGGTCTTAGTTTGACATTTTCTATTGTTAAACTAGATAACACCGTACCAACTAATCCACCCAAAAAAAAAGTGAAAAAGAAAAACTTGTTGTGGAACTAGAAAATAGAGAAGGAAAGACACAAAGTAGAGACGAAGAAGGGGAGAAATTTTTATTAGATGTGTATATTAGACTAATATTATAGCCTCTATTTATAGGGCTAGACACAAGGGCATCCCAGTAATAAACAAGATTTTCCCTAGATATTCTTAACATAATTACACGTTTATAACACTCCCCCTGATGACATTGTGTCTAAGCTAATTACAAACGGACCAGGAAAACTCAAAAGAGAAAAACCTGAAATTGCATAAGCATGTAAATACTCGAAACATTGTTGGACACACAAAGGTTGTCTCGTTAAAACATTTACAAGGAAAACCCATTGGGACAAAACCTTGACGAAGGAAAAAGAGTACAACTTGATAAAGTCCAGTGAATGTACCTTAATTTGATGATGGAGCTCCCCCTGATGAGTACTTTAGTAAATTATTGGCTTGCAAATCTTTGAGTCGAGACTTCCCAATTTCGGTGAACGAATTTCTTGAATGTAGAAGATATTTGTTCTGATGAAGTCTTCTTTTGTGTTAGTCTTCTAATAGTAGTGTACTCGACTCTTCAAGCTTCTCCAAATTCATTGAGAACTTGTGTCTTGGTTTGCTATCTTTGGAGATGATTTGCATATGTAGTTGATGTAGTTTCTTCAACAAGGTGTCAATATGTAGTTATAATACCAAAGGTGACCAAAATTTGTGATCATACCTTATATGGATCAGAATGATATCCAAATTCATAGGATAAGTTTATGTTGATATGGTCTAAAAAAATGATCTAGGTAATGGTGGGAATCCACCAAATAACCGAAATCGATACAACTCCCCCTTGGATGATCACCATGTTGAATTAAATTGCCTCGCCAAAACCTCGCCAGTAAAACCCAATGGGAAAAAACTTGGACAAAGGAAAAGAGCACAAATATCAACATTTTGAAATAAAATAAAATGTCATGTCATGTTGCCTCATTAAAACCTTGTCAGGAAAACCACATGGGATAAAACCTGAAACAAAGGAAAAACAGTACAACTTTTAAAGATTTATGGATGCTAACTCAACTATATGAGTATTACAGAAAATGAGCATCAAAATCATAACTCTAGTCTATCTCAAAGACGAGTTTAAGATAGCATAATTCTAACTGCATATTTAAGAAAGGAAAGAAAATAGAATTTATGCTGCTAAAGCGTGGATTTTGGTGTTTTTAAGAACTCCTCAAGAGACCTATAAGCTGATATCATCAACTAATTAATTCGGATTTTTGATCTTGTACCAAATTTCTAAAAACACATAAAGGATTGTTAAACATAAGGTGGCTGCCTAAATATAATTTGAAAATCCTCCAAGGATTACAAATTTAATATGTTCTCCGACCACATTTCTTGTGTGAATGCAATACGAGTCATTCAACCACGCCATGTGCATTGTATAAATAGAACAATTAATAATTCAATCCCAGGGTCTGAAAATAAATAAGACCCTGAAACGAATACATTTCTCGTATAACTACGCAATATGACTACACCAACCTATAATTAATAGTCTTGGCATTTTAAGGTGATAAGTTTTGGATCCAAAATTGCGTCAATCGAGAAATTAATCCAACATAATTTGGATTATATGCCAACCAATCACATATGTCGATATTCCTCTACATAGGGGTTTAAAACCACCATTATTTATTTCAGTAGCTACTTTGAATGAATATTCGACAATATATTAATTAATTACGATCCCACATAATTCTCAAGTGTATGCATATCTTGAAAAAAAATAAAAAATCATAGAATTGTTGGTACCAACGCCACGGGCATTACAATCTCTTCTTATTCAATTGAGGAGATAATAACTTCGAGAATGCAAATCGTGTTTTTGGTACACTCAATTGGAGCACTACCAGTAGCCTATTATAGAACGTTACTTATTTTACTAGATGTGACTGGATTTTCCTCTTAAAGAGGTAAACTCTTATACAAAAGCAAGTATGATATTTCACGCCTAGTCAATGGCAACCTTTTTTCAATTTGATCATGATGGGAGAGAAACTGATATAACATTCAAGTTAATTAACACCAACTTTTGCTGGTAGTGTATAGTCTCCCCCTGATTATGGCGGAAATATTTTCATCTTATTAAAACGAAAACAAATTTCGTAAAGTATTATCCGAATAATTCAAGGACATATACTTGTAATAATTTTGTTTGTACCATAAGTAAAAATACCACTTAATGGGCCAAATTGATACTTGAATCATCTTTTGGTCCTCATCCAAGCCCGCTAACCAGTCAACCAAGGCAGCCCACCAGTCTGCACAGACCGGTCAATAGTCAAAATCAGTCAATAGTCAAAATCGGTAAACCTTCAAAGTCAACATCCGGTCAAGGTCAATGGTCAAACCCAACATCCGGTCAAGGTCAATGGTCAAAATCAACATCCGATCAAGGTCAATGGTCAAAGTCAATGGCCAGTCAATGGTCAAAGTCAACCGTCGGTCAACTATCAAAGACAGTCACATCCCTAGCCAATTTTCAGTCTTGCAGCCAGCAACGCTGGTAATCATGCTGCCAGCCGTCCTCCATCCAGTTTTCCATTCAACCATGTCGCTACCGTGCCTCCATCCAGCAACCGACCAATTATCGCCAACAAAAGATCCATCCAAATCGCCATTTGCCAGTCCAGCTTGCTAGCATGCATAATTTATCATGAAGCATAAGTGTGCTGCTTCATACATAAATCACCATGAAAGCATGCAGCATTAATTCCGGCAGTTTCAGCCATGCAATACTAAATGTAGCAGTTTCATACATGCAACATTAATCCCAACAGTTACACACAGAATTGATGATGAAGACATAAATCAGCAGTTTCATGCAGAATTCATGGTGGGAGCATAAATGGGAAGTTTCGTTTAGAATTCATTGTGGGAGCATAAATGGGCAGTTAATGTAATTTATTTTTACATTTAGATATGGAACTGTATAAATAGGGGAGAGGAGAAACCAGGAAAAAGGGTAGCGAATAAGAGAGAAAACAGAATGTAATATAATTATCAATGAAAAAGTACTCCCCAAGGGGGATTCACCCGTGGACGTAGGCAACCATGCCGAACCACGTAAAAATCTATGTCGCTTTTGTTCGTTCTCCAATTCGTCTCCAACCCTAAAAACACACCAAAACTATCAATTCTTTGTGTTTCGTGCCCAAAAGTGATTTTGGGTACAAACAAATTTCTGGATGTTAACAATACCAGGTGGGACAGTAGATACTGATTCCAAGTGCCATAAAAAAATTGTCCCAAAATTGTAATCTACTTGAGATACAAATTGAACATCAACCATGTATTTTATTAGTTACAGCCGAAATATACAAATAAAACTCCAAAATAATTTCATGACATCAAGGATCAACGAGATAATGAACTAGAATGAAATTATGGACACTTCTTTATCAAAAGAAAATTATATCAAGATCGATATAGTCACAACAAGGACTAATGATATAGCTAACAAGCCGGGTGCGCACCCTTTGATCTTTAGTGTCCAATTCCAACTAAAGTGGAACAACTTCAAAAAAATTGGAGAATAATAAGGAAGAAAATTAAATATTGCTAAATATCCCTCAGGAACGCAGCAATTCTCCGTTTCCTTGGTGTTTTCAATTGTGAATAGCACAATAACGAGATCTCATCCTTTTAGGAAAACCGTTTTTGATTGGTTTATATCATTCTTTTTAAGAAATATAAGAAAATCATTATGGTATTCATTGTAGACAAAAATCTACTTTTTGGTGATAAAGATTTCTTTGAAGGAATAGAAATCAATAACCAAAATTGTCTAGAAGTTTTTAGAATGCCAATTTTCACATCTCATTAAGGAGAATTGACTGGGAAAAAACACATCAATTGGTTTTTACAATTAACAAAATAGTATCGACAAATTAAAAAAATATTGTCTTTTTCAATATCGCATAATCAGCTGATGGATGGTTTCTTACAAAAAGGAAAAAAGAAAAATAGAAACCATTAATCACATGATCTTCGTCTAATGGACGAAGATACCAATTAAATTGGACGTAGGTTTTTCAACCATGCATGTGAATAATTACCATGAAGGAAATCAAATTGCGATAATACCCAAAAAAAAAATATCGGTGATTACAGTTTCATTAGGGGAATAGAAACTGTGAACCATCTTTTGAGGGATTTTATTTTTTCTTTCTCTATGTAAAAAATTAGAGAAGAAAGGAAATCAAACTTTTTGTTAAAGTTGGATCACCGACATTCCATAAATATGGATTTGTCTTCTATGGTCAACCAATAGCTTTTTATGGTGTCACCACATAAATTCCTTTATGATTAAGAAAAATAAAGGAAATAGAAAAAAATAAAAATCAAACAGTGAGTAATCGATTAAAAGATGAGCTTAAAAGATTGTATGCCATCACCCGAACTATTGATTAGATAAAATCGATTCATCCATAGTGCTTTGATCGGTCGAGACTTATGGTGCTTAAGTAGAGACGAACAACTTTCAACACACATCCGTTCATATCCTAGGAACAATTACATACCAAACAGTTAGAACTTAAAAAGTTTCGAATCATAGATGTAATATTAAAATAAAGAATATAGCTAGTAAGTGTAGGGAAAGAAAGGAAATCCCTTTGCATCCTCTTTATGCATAGATATAAAAATCCATCAACAATATCCGAAATCCCTTATAGTCGGTAGCTTTAATTGACAACTTATTATGCGATCATTCTCGGTAGCTAGAGTTTCGTGCTGATGACGTGTTGTGGAATTAGAAAATAAAGAAGGAAAGACACAAAGTAGAGACGAAGAAGAGGAGAAAATTTTATTAGATGTGTATATTAGACTAATATTAGAGCCTCTATTTATAGGGCTAGACACAAGGGCATCCCAGTAATAAACGAGATTTGACCTAGATATTCTTAACATAATTACACGTTTATAACAAAACTAATCCTTTCTCTTATTATCAAGAGAAAATAAAAACACTAAAAAGGAAAGAGACAACCACCGAATTCAGAAACGGAACAAAATCGTCATCATCACCACTGGGATTAAAACACTAATTCCGTCCGCTGCATTAAAAATAAATAACTCCATTGCTGGGATAGAACATGGGTGAAAAAATGGTCACGATTGCGGTCACGTCCAATGCGTTTTGACGGATGTGAGCATGTTTCGGGCTAAAAACACGTTATAGCGTACGTTTTGACGGGTATGAGCATGTTTCGGACTAAAAACACGTCATTTAGAAAAATTGCGTTTTTTATATGTTATTAATTATAAAATAACGGGCCTTATAATAGTAAAATAGAAAATAAATCAGAATTATGGTCTGAAATTCCTATCTAAATCGTATGGACATGTCCAAGTATATATTCTAGACAGTAGGTTTGGGTGGAGAGGCAAAGGACATCTCCATCACTGCTTCGTCTCATCAGGCATCTTTGCCAACGGAGCTATATTCATTGGTTGGAGGTGGACAATAGTAGGAAACGACGTAAGTACAAGATTTTGGCTTTCGATTTAATTAGCCGATGAGAACTTCAAATCCGTCCTGTCACCACCCTTTGACTATGTTAACAGTTACCATCATCATGCTGGACGTAAAGGCATTTACGAAGAGGAGTACTGATAATACAAGAATACGACAACCTAGAGAATTCTATGACCACACTTGGACTTGGAAGTAAGGAGTTCAGTATTGCATGCAGATACCCATTGTCGTACCAGCCATTCGCGATAACAAAGAGCAACGAAGTTCTATCATGGAGCAGAGGACATACGAAAATAAATTGGTATGACCCTAGTAGGTCAACTTTAAGTAAATTTATGGACCGCTGCTCTCTATGCCTTGAAACAGTTCTACACATAAACACCATTGTCTCTATGAAAAGATCTAGGAGAGTGCTCAGCTAGTACTCGAGTCGAGTGTTTCCAAATTTAAAATTTTGTTATTATCATTTCTTTGTACAAGCTACTGGAGGGACATGCATATCACTGTATTAGTACTGGGCTGGGCCTCATGGACTTGACAGGTTAGATGTTAGGTTTTGGAAGTGCCACTGTATAAAGAATAAAAGAATCTTTATTAAAGATAGTCACCTTGCAATCCCCATCTCATTCTCATCAGACAAAACAAAACCTTGCCGTCTTCTCCACCTCTATATCTGTCTGTAAATCTACACTTTGTAATTGAAATTCTATTTGTAAAATGATAATAATGGAAATCAATGAGATATTGGTCTTCGGTTATGAGAATCCTCATCGCATACAAACTAGTAAAAACAATTTTGTCATAATGAATTACCTTTGTAGGACCAAAATATCGCCACTATATTGCTTCTGCGAGAATAAATAACACTCTCGCGAGTTCTTCAACAACGCTTCGCTAAGTGTCACAGAATAATTAAAGAATGACGTAATAGATGACGAATAAAGAAACACGGGAAAAGCGTGATTGTCTTGCGATGATTAGAATGCTTGCGAGCGTTACCATTATAACTACCGCGAGAGCACCGCGAGCCATATCCGAAATTAAAGGACAACTTAGCTGTCATCCACTATGTAACTACCCTATATAAAGAGACCCAGTAGACTCAGAAGAGGATGATGTATTTTTGAGTGCTCAAAAAGTCTTTAGGAGATAGAAAATTCAAGAGAGCGGTTGTATTCTTGAGTTCTTCCATTTCTTGTAAACATTTCTGAGAATCAAATAATAAAGTGTTGTTTTTAATATTCAAATATGTGTTAATCATTGTAGATTCTTATCAAGGGTGTAGTGTAGGATTTCCTGCAACTACATTTTGGCGCCCAGAAACAGGGATGATGATGATTATTTGAACAAAAAGATAAAAATTGACATTGTGATTGGAAAGAATTTGGAACAACTAGTGAAAGATCTTGCGCAGTATCCAACAGATTACTAAGATTAATGGCTAGAAGAAGAAGAAACACATCAGAGCCACCAACAACCGTAAGGAGGAGTAAAAGACTTGCAGGTGGATATACAGGTGAAATAGGAGAATCTTCAAGGATAAGAACAAGAAAAAATAGAACAAGGAATCAAGGATAAAATCAGGTTCAACAACCAAATCAACAAACACCAATACAAGATAGAGATGTGGATTATGATAGAGTTAGCGTGTATACTTGGCGATCAGATTCGATGGATGAATCAGAGGATCGTCAATTAAGAAATGAAAGAAGAGAAGAAAGAGATCAAGGAGTGGTTGAAATATTAATCCATGGAGAAGGCGAAAATGAAACGGCAGATGATTTAAGATAAAGAATACAGGA
The DNA here is from genome assembly GCA_023529315.1 of Papaver bracteatum. Lineage (NCBI taxonomy): Eukaryota > Viridiplantae > Streptophyta > Magnoliopsida > Ranunculales > Papaveraceae > Papaver > Papaver bracteatum. The sequence goes on from JAJJWX010005326.1 coordinate 24,084, forward strand.
GGAAAGGAGGTTAGAGGCGGAAGAACGTGCGAATCTAACAAGACAGAATCACGAGTTAAGAATAGAGAATTTAAGATTACAAAGTAGGAGATCAAAAAGTACTGCAAGATCAAATTCAAGATCATTTAGAGAAGAACCAAGGCGAAATTTTCCTATGAGAAATGTTGGAGCAAATATCCGAGAGGAAATACAAAATCCAAATGAAGAGTAGCATCATAGAGAAGAAGAGATAATTCGTGATCGCTACATTCCACGCGGGGAAACTGTGAATGGTAGATGTAATGCTAGAAATCAAGAGTGTGGAAATACCCAAGATGGTGAAGAAAATCGAGAGGAAGGTAGAAGAATATTACATGGGCGAGAAATCCAAAGAAATCAAAGAATCATTGAGGAAGAAATTGAGAGGCATTATGCTGAACAAGCACGTCTATCTTGTGAAATGGAAATATTAAGAGCAAAAGTGGAAGAACAAGAGTTTCAAGAAGCAATACGGCAGAATAATCATGATAATCGGGAAAGGAGACGCACACAAAATCGTCATAACAATAATATCAATGAGGAATATGATAGAATACAGAGGAGAATAGAAAGGCAGCGAAGAGAAATGAAGAAACTCGCAGAGAAGAAATATGAAGGCATAATCAATTGCGAATTCAAGAAGGAGATGAAGAGGAAAATCGCAGAAGAAGGCAGAATGAAGATGCAGATGAAGATATACAAAATCTTGCAAGACAAGAAAGACATGAACGCAGAAGAAGAGAAGTTGCTCTGAAAAGACCGATGGAGCAAAATTCAGCTGGGAATGAGCATATTTTAAGAGAATTAGCAGAAATGAGGGGAATGCTGAATAACAGAAGAGAAGGAGGTAGAAAGCAACTTGATGAAGCCATTGAAGAAGTTGCGAGAACTCCATTCACTCAAGAAGTGCAATTAAGAGGAATACCCCAAAAATGCAATTTACCAGCATTAACCAGTATCTTCGATGGGACTACTTGTGCTGTTCAACATGTCAAGGCTTATGTTAGGTGTATGCTACAGTGGTAAAACCATGATGCTGTATTATGCAAATACTTTGCGTCTAGCTTAACTGGCGAGGCGTTAAAGTGGTTCGAAGGTGCACCTAGAAACACTATAACGTCTTTTGACCATATGCAAGCTACATTTTTGGGTGCTTACATAAGCAACAATTCTTCGCGGCCCGGTATTGAAGATGTATTTGGGTTAAAACAGAGAGTTGGAGAGAGTTTGAAACACCTAACTATAAGATGGAAGACAATGTGCAGTGAAATGGCAGGAAGAGTGGATGAGAGATACCTCATTTTATATTTCATTAATGCAATGTTCGCAACCAATCTGCTATACATACAAATTTTCAGAATCAAAAATACCATCACAATGACTAATCTACGAGAACTACAAGAAGAATACATTGCTTTGGAGGAGAAACAAAATGAGATGGGATCATATCCTGTCGCAAACACCAGCTCAGTAGCGGCAAACAGAAGTTTACTTCCTAAAATGATTAACAATGTGGCGAGCACCTCGCATACTCAACAAGAGAAAGTGGTGATTGATAACCAGCAGAAGTTAGTAGCCATGGGAAGCCGAGATCAAGAAGAGTTTGAAAGAGAAAGGAGTTATTATAATCGCAATGGGAATAATAAAATTCAAAGACTTGATCAGCCGCAAGAGACTTATGGTGGTCAGAGACAAAATTATTATAGAGGACAAGGAAGTAAAAGAGTAATATGGGAAGAAATTAAAATTCCACCTCTAAATGCTAGTATAGAGAAAATTTGGGAAGCAATTATCTTGATGGAAAACATACCATCACCCTGGAATATGGGAAAAGAGCCACATCCAAATAATCGAAATTAAGAATTTTGTCCTTACCATCATTTTCATGGACACTCAATTAACGATTGCAGAAATGTAAAAAGAATAATTTTGAAAATGATTGACCAGGGAAAATTAAATCACTTTCTGGTAGGACATCCACAACCTCAACAGTTACCACCAGCACCAGAAACTCGTAGGGTGAATACTGTAAAAGGAGCAGAAACATTCGTGATAGAGGTTGGAGCCAAGGAGAATAATTTTTTTTGTAATTCCATCGTACATTCATACAAAACTATTGAGGATTTCCACGACAACGTTCTTAGAAGAGTCTTCGCGAGAGACACAGATGGAAGAGAGATTATGAACATTGCGAGAGTCTTTCCATTAGAGGAGTGGCAAAAATAAACTATTTATTTCACCACACAAGAAGTACTTGAGCCTAGAGAAATGCATGATCAACCATTGGTTGTGATATTAGAGAGAAACCCAAAAAAAAAAAAAAGATGAAGGTGAAGATGAAGATAAAGTTGAAGATGATGAAAATGAAGATTCATGGGAAATTAATAGAGTATTGATTGACACAGGTAGTTCGGTGGATATATTATTTTATCACACTTATTAGACCATGGGAGGGAGAGACGAGGATTTAATACCCTCAACATACAAGATATATGGTTTCAATGGTAGCGCCAATAAACCAAGGGAGAGATCACAATGAGAATACCATTAAAGGGAATCAATTCCAAAGTCTTATTTAGTGTAGTAGATGTGGAGACACCCTATACTACCTTAATTGGCAGACCATGGTTACATGGGATTTTAGGTGTGGCGTCAACCTATCATCATTGCATTAAGTTTCCACATCCAAGTGGTGTCGGAGTCATCAAAGGAGATTGGGGTGAGAGCAGAAAATGTTATGAGAGTGATATAAAGTCTTGTGAAGATAGAGTTGAGAAGAATAAAAATTGGAAGTAGAACATCAAACAAATACAAAGATGTGACAGGTTAATGGTTGATACAATAGAGCAGCGAGAGGATGAGATGCTGCAAAATCAACATGAGATGTGGAAAATATATGGTTAGCGTATCGCAGATGGAGAAAAAATAACAAAACGCAACAAAATAGCAGAAGTAGAAAGCAGTAAGTAGGAAGGTAAAATGATGAAGTCTATAAATGGTTTGTTTACAAAAAAAATAAAAAAAAATGTTTTATTTTGTTTGATTGAAAAGGATGAAGTTGAAGAATTATGCAAGAGTTGAAATAAGATCAAAGAGAAGAAATTTCATCAGAGCTGCGATTTAAATCGCGAGATTATTCAAGATTACTTAAAGAACAAAAGATTGCGATATTCCCAAAAGAAACAAAGAACGAGACAAACCTTTATGGCGTACACCCTAGTTCGCGGATACAATTTCGCAAGAGGCAAATATAAGACCTAAAGTACGTCATATAAGGGGGTATCTCTTTCCATGACTCATGTATAAGGTTATACCGCTGCTAGAATCTGAGTCACGGAGATTGGAGTTATTAAAAACCCATCCAGGAGAGGTACCTTGGATTTACAATTATATAAGGTTATACCCTGGTTGGACGACCGAGGGTCTCTTCTAAGGGGTGCAGAATATGACCAAGGCGCTGAGGTACACGGTTGAGCCAAGGGTGCCCGGGACAGACAAACCTACCATGGCCATTCTTGGTAAGTCTTGGCTATGATGCACCCGGCCTCAAGAAAACCCCACTTAGGGTGCAGTCTCGTAACTATAAACCATATAGGCATAAAGGATAAGAGGCTGCGAAAAAAACTATTTGTTTTTAAGACCGGATGGGAAGATCTAGTCTTGTATGGCCGATGTGCCCTCCTTGAAGGGGAAACCAGGGGGGAGTAAGGGAGGCACCCTCCATTAGGGAGATGATAAGTGTCTTAAGACGGCAATGTCACGGGGATTTATGTTCGCAAGAACATTTAGGCCTGTCATATTGTCGCGTGACAAATACATAGACAACAATCCATGAGAAAAAGTTAAGATGAGATCAATGGGTTTTTACACGAAAGTGTAAAGAAGTCCTGCGATTTCATCGCAAGACGGCAATGTCATGGGGCTTCGTTATCGCAAGGGATTTAGGCCTATCATATTGTCGCAGATATTTGACAAAATACAGGGAAAGATCAATGGGTCTCTACATGCAAATGTAAGGACGTCCTGCGATTTTGTCGCAGAAATAAATGTGGCTAAACAAGACCTTTAATTAGGAAGGAAAGATAAGACCACAAGAGATCGATGAGATAATAATGCAAAGACCATGAGACTTGCGATATATATGCAAATATCATGAAACTATACCTATGTTACTTGCGATATTGTCGCAAAGATTGAGGCATAAATAGATTTTATTCACAACTAATCTACTCAATTTTTCATATTGCAGATGAATAACAGAGGCAAGTATGGGAATGAACAGAATGATAAAATTGTTATTCATCATTGTATGATAAATCTATGTAGACATTACTATATGATGTATTTACACAGGTAGTTAAATATTAATATTTATATTTATTAACCATATTGCAAAAAGAGAATTATTTTCTAATTTATACAGATAGAAGCAAAAGAAATCTATACATCAAGGGATATTAGAAGCTGGAGACATTTGCAAGAGTATATTACAAGGAGAAAGATGAACAAATACTACAGAAGAATCAAAAGAAAAAGACAAAACTAATTAGATCCATCGTTGTCTCCGCTAGATTTCTCTCCTTCATCTTCACCACCGCCTTCATTATGATCTTCATCTTCTTCAGAATCTTCGGCCTCGCTGTCAGAAATGACAAGATCAGGGATATTTTGTGGAACTTTATGCAGAATGTCAGGATACTCAAAATGAGGAATTTGATGATCATCACAGACCAATTTAATGGAGTCACTGCGAACACTAATAAGAGTGTTACTAAAATTTCCTCTCATAATTCCTAACTGCTCCCTCAATCGTGAATACTTTTCGTTGCGAGAAGAAAGAGTTTTTGCGAGCACTCCCTTATCATCTTCAAGTTCTTTAATTCAGACAGAATATCTTTTTTCAACTCCTGCGACTATAGAACAATAAATCAGGAACTTAGTAGCAAATTATAAAAGACAAAATATCAATGAAAAGGAATAATTAACAACCTTCTCTTTCAGAGATCATATCTCTAATCAAGGCTTCTTGTTCAGTATGAAGACTAACATATACACCTAGGTTATTTCTGGCGTTATCAAGAACTCTTGCAGCCCAAGCAAATTCTTCATCATTACAATTAAGAATACAAGAGCGAACTTGGTTCTCTCTCGCAAGAAGATATCTATTCTCGCCAATAAGCCTGTCTCTTTCAACTTGAATATCAAGAAGAGTTTTATGGAAATATGCTAGTGCTTTGGCACCCTTTTTTAAAACAAGATCTTCCTCGTCAATAAGATCACTATTGCTACTTCTTAATCTATTAATTTCTTATTTTGAATCAAGATAAAGACGATTAAACTTATTGGTTAAACCCAAATTGAATCTGTGCTTAATTTTAAGAGATGAAGTTTGGATTTAAGTTCATCTATGGAAAGAGATTTAGTTTCATCATCTGAGAAACTACTCAAAGAAATATTAAGGCGAGCAATAAGGGTATCCTCATCCACGGGTTCAGGTTAAGATCGGAGGAAGGTAGCCTCATCAGTAAGGTCATAAATACCTGCAAAAATGATTACTTAAATAAGCCAAAATAAGGCAAAAGAATTAAAATAAGAAGGAAAAAATTCATACCATAAAGTTGTTGGTTAGCCTTTTCAAGATCAAAAATCTTTTGTTTATCACTCGAAGCATCGATTTGTAATTGCTTGTTTTTCTTGCGAAGATCAGCAATTTTAGCCTCCAATTTCTTGTTATTCTGGCGAAGCTCAGCAGATTCAGATAATAATTCCTCATTTTTCTTGCGAAAATTAGCAGTTTTCTTTTCATGAATAACGCGTCTTTTATCCAAATCAGAGGCAACAGCAAAAGAAGCTCTTCCAACCTGCGATATAATAATATAAATTAAGATTTGACGATAAAACAAATACATAAGTATGACGAAGACATGAAAACATACCAGGATACCAAGTGAATTCAAGAGGCTGGGAGTTAGCGATCTTGAAATTCCTTGGAGAGAATCATTATCAACCAATATTGTAGCATTTCAAACTTTAGCGAAAGCCTGGGATACCCCGTTAAGAGCTTCATCTCCATAATCATTAGCGATGCCATGTGTAACATCTCCAAAAATCTTGGATAGTTGAGTCATAGATGACTCAGGAGGAGAGGAATCCTTCATGGAAGAGACATCATTATTATCTTCATCATCATCATTGGCATCATCAATGTCATTCTCAGAGTCATTATCCGAAGTTTCTTCATTAGATTGAAGAGTTGAAGAAGAAGAAGGTTGAGTTTTTCTTTTCTTTGAGAGAGGAGCACCAGATTTCTCTCTGAGAGGGGGCACCAGACTTGTCTTTGAGAGGAGCAGTAGATTTCCCCCTGCGAGCAGAAGTAGATTTCTCTTTAGTTCTCGCGGGTTTCACTTGTTCTCTTTATTCAATTTCCTGCGCACACAGATGAAGATAAGAAATAGAGGCAACAATATATTGTAAAGAATTATAAAGAAATATTTCTTACTTCATCTGTGAGAGATTTGAGAGCTAAGTAAGTAGCAGGTTTCCCTAGCCTCTCGTAGTAGGCCTTCAACCTTTCAATCTGATGAAAAGGAAATAGTCAGTGAGAATCTAAAGACATGAAGAAAATAATAATGGTAATTTATTATGCAAAAAGTAATAACGGAAAGAAAATATACTTCTTTATTTATCTCAGGCCAGTTGAAAACCCATGGTTGATATTCTGAGAGATTCGCAGGCAATGTATGAAGACCAGAGATGTAGGGACCCATGAGACATAATCGAAAAAGAAACCATTTGTCATCGCTAGAGTGGCGAGGGCCTCGATTAGTACTTATATGCCAGTTGACATCTAGCATAAGAACTTTATCTTCAGCGATATTATCCTTCATTTGTAAAGGGACACCCCAGCAAGAGTTATCCTTCTTCATTGGGATTATTTTGTAGTTTTCAAAGAAGTTATCCATAGTATAATTCGCGGAAACAATTGGAATATCTTTAAATTTTGGATTCTTCGCAGTATCAGGGTAGCGTGATTTTTTACCAGCGTCGTGAGTAGCATATTCAAGCACGAATAGAATCCCCGCTTAGCTGATAGACCGCTCGCGAGAACTCTAGGTGAGAGAGTATCTCATAGAATAAAGGAAGATCAGGGTCATAGAGAGGAATGGGAAGACCAGCTTCAAGCTGACCTAGCAAGACTATGATTTTCTCGCGATTACATGGAAAATCAGAGAATAATGGAACAGAAAGTTGAGACTTAGGGTTTTGATTGGGAATGGTGGATAAAGTAAAACCTTTGTCTTGAAATTCTTTTTGAATCTTCTCAAAAGAAGCCTCATATTTGCGACCAGCTACAACTATCTTTAGTATGTGAATGTAGATTGAAAGAGTAAAAGATCGAAAGAAAAATTATAACAGTATCAGATCCGGAATTTACGGAAGAACAGTAAAATTGCAGAGAGAAGGAAGAAGAAAGTAAAAGGAAGGAAAGGGAAGAATGAAAGGAGTATTTATAGAAGAAGAAAGTTCTCGAGAGGATAAATGCAATTAATGCAACGAAAAGACATGAACGATTAGATCGCAACGGTTTAAAAGGACGTGTCAAAAATTGAACGAAAGAAAAAGTACATGAAAACAGCTGGCGAAGAGTACAGAAACGTGTCAAAGCAGAAGAATGCAAAAGGCGGCATTATAAAAGATTCAATTCTCATGATCTTTTCTCCTTCGCAGAAAAGACATGAGAAGAGGCAAGATGTAGGACCAAAATATCGCCACTATATTGCTTCTGCGAGAATAAACAACACTCTTGCGAGTTCTTCAACAACGCTTCGCTAAGTGTCACAGAATAATTAAAGAATGACGTAATAGCTGACGAATAAAGAAACACGGGAAAAGCGTGATTGTCTTGCGATGATTAGAATGCTTGCGAGCGTTAGCATTATAACTACCGCGAGAGCACCGCGAGCCAGATCCGAAATTAAAGGATAACTTAGCTTTCATCCACTTTGTAACTACCCTATATAAAGAGACCCAGTAGACTCAGAAGAGGATGATGTATTTTTGAGTGCTCAAAAAGTCTTTAGGAGAGAGAAAATTCAAGAGAGCGGTCGTATTCTTGAGTTCTTCAATTTCTTGTAAACATTTCTGAGAATCAAATAATAAAGTGTTGTTTTTAATCTTCAAATATGTGTTAATCATTGTAGATTCTTATCAAGGGTGTAGTGTAGGATTTCCTGCAACTACAACCCTCTCAAAAATATCTCCATTCATTTTACTTTATCCCAAAGATTGATCGTGATCTTCATCTTTTGGTTTTTGTAGACTTGGATGTGGTCTGGAAATCACTCCGGTCCTTGAAAGATGTATGAGATGCAAACGCCTCAGATTCTGAAGCTTAGATCCCATCTTTTGTTTTCTCTATAGCAGTCTGAAGCTTACCGGTAACAGAAGCATTTTATTTTTACCGTTTCTTGGAGAAATTTTGTAGAGAATTTTAAGTTTGTTGGTAAATGAAATGGAAATACATGATATATAGGAATCAGTTTAAGTAATAATAAGCAATGAAGTTAAATGAATGGGTTAGCATCTGGAATTTGAATGGTTTATCTATATAACAAATTTTTCACGAATTTGCATTTGCTCTAGCCTAAAACAACTTGATGAATTTGTTGTTTAAGAATGCCTGTGTTAATTTTTTAATGGTAATCCATATTAAGGTTGCAAAATAAAATTTTGGGTACATTCATGGCAAATAATCCATATAAGGCCGTCAGTGTCAGCGAGGGTAGAATTTTGATCAGGAGATAAGCAACAAGATAAAGAGTGAAATACAAAAACGTTCACAGAGAGTGAGAATTAACCACAACTGCAGCGTATAAACTGATACATAAAAGTCATTGACATAGTCATAGTTGCCTGCCTGGCAGGATCTTAGTGAAGGAAATGGGGAGCATAAAACATCTGTCCAGAGCTCTCACTAGATTTTGATTTAAAGAAAAACCTATTATGCACGACAGGGCGCAGAAGAGTGGGTTAAGGCGTTAAGCAGGAGGAGGGGCGGGAGGATTGTCGATAGGATAGCCACCATTAATAATTTTAACCCAGTTCAATTCAGTTACATTAGCAAGTGCCTCTTTTAAAGCACCTGCAGCAGGATCCATATTCATAACAAGCTTTGGCACAGGCGGGATATCAGATGAAGACAAGGTGTTTTCTATAACATCTTGGGTTAGTTCTATCCCAGCTTTAACAGCACCCACAAGTTTCACCGCTTGGATGAATTGTTCCTTTGTCATATTGCAAGTATCCTTGAATACCGTTAGAATCCTGCCAAAATGGTGGTCAGGAAGTCCAAACCTCTTTAAGAATATCAGCACCTCCATCGCTCTTAATGTCTCGTTTTTACAGACGGAGGCTATCCGGAAGTATTCATCGTATTCATGGTTAACCAAAGCAACAAAAATAGGTTCTTTTAATAGCTTGCACCATGATTTACATACACATCTGAATCGTAGTATAGATCTCATTGGTAACCTCGACAGGATGTTATATGCGATGATTTCATCTGCAATATGAACTGGCATTGAAGCCAATACTGAGTTTTACTTGCTCCGTTGTTTAGGGTTTTTTACTGTTCGAGCAATGGGACTTCTATAACTTTTAACGCCCTCTCTATTTTTAGGGATTATGAGGGTATAAATTGACCAGCACGGCCTGGCATGTACAGGTACCTCGCACCTGGATCAGATAGTGCCCGCAGTAGGCATGCCCAACGCAACCTGTTCAGAACAGGCGGCGGCATGGGTTGTATTTGTCATTCAGTCGTTTTCTGGAGTGTACAGTTATTGATGAGTTACACCGAGTTGCTCTGAGTGAGGGACGGGTCATGGTCAAGATTCTAAGTGTTCAGATATGTATCCTTGGCTCCCACCTGGCATACACAAGCCACGTATTTGCACGCTTCATCGAACACTTGTTTGTACTCAGGATACCTCTCAGTGTGTATAAGCCATTCTCTGAACAAACTAGTTCCTCTGCTAGCTCTTCCCTTACTCTGATCATCCACCATTGTCTTCTCAAAATTCACCCTATATCATTTGGAACCTGATTTCGAAGTCATGGCTGACCGTTTCTTCGCCAATGAAATGCCAGATTTTATTGATGAAACATCAAACATTGCCGAAGCCACTGAAAATTCACTTCTAAAGCTTCTTTCTCTGCCTTACTCATCACTTTCTGATAAATTGAAGGAAAAAGCTCTGGGTCTTAAAGAAACGGTAAGAATGTCTACTTTAATTTAAAACCTCTGTAATTTTAATGAAAAATATGACATGAGCATAACATGTTTGTGTAATTGCCTGTGTTGTTAATGGTGGTTTTCAGATTGTTAGAGAAACTTGGGGTCATGGTGGAAGGCGGGTTCAGGATTTTTCATTTTATACTGGTTCTCTTGGAGTTTCTTACTTATTATTCAAGTCCTATCAAGTTACAAAGATGATCTTTCTCTTTGCTCCGAAATTGTTCAAGATTGTGATACTTCCTCCAAAAATTCAAGGTACTCTTTTTCTCTATGTGTATATATATATCAATGGTAATCATTGTTTTTGATTTTTTACTGGAGTTTTTGTGTGGGAGAGCAGGTGTTTGTGCGTTGGGTGCAGTAGCAGCAAAACATTCTGGTGATGAAAGACTACTCAGTCATTATCTAACTCAATTTCAAGCGGTAAAGGACCGAAATTCGCATTTTAGAGGAGCAAAATTTTCTTTCATTGAGATTGTTTTCCCTGGAAATAAATTTTTGGTGAGTGTTTTCGTTACATATTAAGTTGCCAAGAGATATTCCTAATGAGCTACTGTATGGGAGAGCTGGTTTCTTATGGGCATATTCCTTCTTAAACAAACATATTACTGGCGTAGTTTCAGCTTTCTTTACTGTAAGTAAGCCTTTTAATTTGATTTCACTGTGTACTTCAAGTTATAAAAATCCGTTGGTTTTGATCATTGCTTACAACAAGGGTGTAATTAGTCTATTAAAACTGTGTTGATTTTAGTCATGGGTTGGGGGTATAGTTTTTTGTTCTGGGGGTCCTTTGATAACTTTTAACATTTCGCTGCACTTGATTCTTATTCTCACTCGAAAGGGGAAGCTGGGTTGATTTTGTTATCTGGTTGGGATGAAATTTTGCAGGGTGCAATAGTTAGGGAAATAATTGAGGAAGGAAGAAGATTATCAAACAAGGGTAGATGCCCATTAATGTACGAATGGCACGGAAAGAAGTATTGGGGAGCAGCCCATGGTTTGGCTGGAATTGTTCACGTCTTAATGGATATAGAACTTAAGCCAGATGAGGTTGAGGATGTTAAGGGAACTCTGCGGTATATGATAAAGAATCGCTTCCCAAGTGGGAATTATCCTTCCAGTGAGGAAAGCGAGAGTGATAGGCTTGTACATTGGTGTCATGGCTCCCCTGGTGTAGCTCTCACTCTTGTCAAAGCTGCCCAGGTAAAATCCTATCTTTTTAACCGACTTTTACATTTGTGCTTTTAGGAGAACTAAGTGTGTGTCTTATAGATGGGAACATATCATTCATTAAAGGGATACTGTAAATAGCATTATTAGAAATGCAATTTAGATATGCAGCAATTGATGTATAATATTTCTTCAAAATCGAGACGAATATAATATTACCGGTTGGTATATAGTAGTACCCAGAGATCATCTCATCAAATCATGAACAAACTGCTTGTTTGGCAAATCCCAGCTTTTTAATTTTGGACTAGCCATTATTTTTGTATTTTCTTCTCCTAGTTCTTTCAACGAAACTAACGTATTCTTGCGAGAAAATATTTGACAAATTCGCATCTTAAAATCCACCAGACTTTTTGAGGCTGCACTTTGTGGATCATAAATATCGACATAGCTAGGACTGTAACTTAAGAAACCACCACTCTTCGTAAATGCAAATACTCTTCTATATGCAGCAGTAAACTTTTTAGTCCAACCCAGTAACTGATGTTCGGCCTGCCCTTTCATGCAGGCATTATTATCATTCTTCTTTTTTATGTAGCCATAAATCAAAAGTAGTTTTAGGGCCGAAATATATAACGGCACAAGATAAATATCCATTCAAAACTTCAATAAAGCGGTAACTAGATGGCGGCGGCGGCAAAGGAGGTAGTAAAAGATGTTCACGAAAGTTTTCATCAGCCAAATTCAAGACTAGAATCATCCTTGCTGTACTATCCTTGAAGAGCTCCATCCGCAAAGCAACCATTTACTGAATAAGCACAATGGTTAAACTTAAGATGGAATCTTCCAATGTTTCTCCAACCACCACTGCCACTACCAAGCGTGTAGACCATGGCTTCTACAAAATCGGATTCTTTCTCTAGCTCATGCACTGCTACAACTTTGTACTCATTGGTTGTAGGAAGACAACCAAATCCAATCCACCTATCTACTGACCAGAATTTTCCGTAGGATCAGTAAGAATAACATATTCTTTGGTCAGTGGGTTACAAATGCAAAAACTACGTGGTCTATCATGAAGACATATCAAACCATTAAACGAACCAATAATTTTAGTACACTTCAACGTAGGTGTTGGATTGATCCTTCTTATTCTGTCAACGGGTTTCTCATGATTCTCAATATATTCAAAATAGGAAAGCTGTGTCATATCAGATCCCACGGCTAGAAAGCCCGACTCACCAGAATCAACATGACAATTGAGACGATTTAAGTGCATCTTGGAGAAGGATGGATCCTGAATCAGATTTCTCCATGTTTTGGATACTGACTTGCAATCTAAAACTAATTCAGCGGGTAAACAAGTGAGAATATCGGACACAATCTCTCTCTGCGGGGAGGATTTTAGGGAGAATTTTAGGGTCGCAAGCGACGATTATATGGTAAGCTGAAAAAAAAATTTAAAAACAACATATAGCTTGCCGTCTACTCTAGAAAAACAAAAAGCTTGCCGTCAACTCGCTAAGCCATCAAGGGGACCTATGACTGGGCTAACCTAGGCCAAAGCCCAGGTAACCCTCACTTCCCACAAGCCTAAAAATAAAAATGCTATGCTCGACCAATGGTATTAGCCTGTGTGCTTTATTGAGTTTTATTTGCATTCATCTTTGCATCACTTTGTATAGATATGTGAAACTTTGTATAGATAGGTGAAAGTTTGAAATAAATTGTGGCCTCTGATAGAACATGAACATCATGGGATACTAAACAGGTTGAGAGAGAAATCTCTATTGTATTGTGTTTATTGGATTGGAAAATCCGTAGTACATATACAGGGATTACAACGAAAAGAAAGGTAACAAAATATACAAAAGATAAGTACAAAAAATACGTAAGATATTATGACAACACTAAGAATATATGCAGTTAAGAAAGGGTATGTAAAGATACGTAGTATCTCGTAACACCCCCCCAGACTCAAGATGGTGCTGAACTCATCTTGAGTCTGGAAAGCAAGAACTTTAGTAGAGGAGCAGGATGTGACTTGGTAAATAAATCTGCCAATTGAAATTCTGAGCTTACGTGAGGAAGAGTAATCGTTCCATGCATAAAGTGATGCCTTGTGAAATGGCATTCAATTTCTATGTGCTTTGTTCTTTCATGAAAAACGTCATTATGAGTAATTTGTATTGCAGCTTTGTTGTCACAAAATAGAGGTGTAGGCGTAGAGATGAAAACTCCCATGTCACTGAGTAACCATCGAAGCCATATGATCTCAGAGGTAGTATGAGCTAGAGCTCGATATTCTGCTTCAGCACTTGAACGAGATACAATAGTCTGCTTCTTACTTCTCCAAGATATAAGAGAATCTCCCAAGAACAAGCAGTACCCTGTAATATATCTTCTATCTGTAACGTCCCCTGCCCAATCTGAATCTGAGTATGCTCTAAGAATAAGTTTAGACTTAGATGAGAACTGCAACCCCTGATATAAGGTTCCCTTGAGATAACGAAGTATTCTAAGAACAGCTGCATAATGAGTAGAGCGAGGAGCTGACATGAATTGACATACAATATGAACTGCATGACTTATATCAGGTCGTGTAATAGTTAAGTAATTCAGACTTCCTACCAATTTCCGGTAAAATGTTGGATTGGATAAAATCTTTCCACCTGAAGGACCATGTCTGAAATTCACTTCTAGTGGAGTTTCTGCAATTTTATCATCAGTAATTCTAGAGCTTGCAATGATTTCAGATGCATATTTAGCTTGAGAAACAAAATAACCATCAGCTGACTTGCTAACCTCAATGCAAAGAAAATAACTGAGTGGGCCAAGATCCTTCATTTGGAAACATGCGCTTAGATGATTTTTAAGATCTTTGATACCTTCAACATCACTGCCAGTGATAACCATATCATCTACATACAATAGAAGGATAACAATACCTTTGTTTGATGATCGTGTAAACATTGCCGAGTCATAATAACTCTGTGTAAAGCCATATTGAAGAATTGCACTACTGAATTTTTCAAACCAAGCACGAGGTGCTTGTTTCAACCTATAGAGAGCTCGACGAAGTTTACACACCTGATTTGGAGCATGATCTAATCCAGGAGGAGGATGCATGTAAACTTCTTCTTGCAATTCCCCATTAAGAAACGCATTTTTCACATCCATTTGATGAAGATCCCATTGTCTAATAGCAGCAACTGCAATGAGAGTTCGAACAGTTACCATGCGAGCAACATGAGAAAATGTTTCCTCATAGTCTATGCCATATTCTTGGGTATATCCCTGAGAAACGACACGAGATTTGCACCGTTCAAGACTCCCATCTGATTTGGTTTTGACTTTGTAGACCCATCTGCTTCCAACAACAGATTTTCCAGGGGGGAGATCTACCATTTCCCATGTACCAGCTTCTTTGTGTGCAGTCAACTCATCTGTCATCGAATTCTGCCAGTCTGGTATAGCTGCAGCTTCTCTGTAGTTTCTTGGTTCATAAACAGACATAATGGTGGATAATGAGCAATGATAATCAGAAAACTTAACTGGAGGTCTTCGATTACGAGGTGGAAATGTGTCAACTTGAGAATCAGAATCTCTTTCAAAGGAAGCATTGTTAGGTGGAGGCATAGAGTGGTCGGACACAGCTGGGATCTGATGAGTATCATCAGTATGTCGAACAGTTTCATTACTAGAGATAGGCACTAGAGATGTATTTGTGCTAACTTCACTAGAAAAAGGATCAGTGTAAATGAAACTCTTAAAATAAGAGGATTTACTGTTTGGAAGAGACCAAAATGGAACCTTTTCCCAAAAAGTTACATGTCTAGACACTCGAAGTTCTCTACCAGCAGGATCATAGCAACGATATCCCTTTTGTTCAATACCATAGCCCAAGAACACACAAAGTACATTCTTTTGAGTAAGCTTATTTCGTTCACGCTCAGGAAGGAGAACAAAACATGTTGAACCGAAAGTTTTAAGCTCAGAGTAATCAGGTTTCTTACCAAAAAGACATTCATAAGGAGAAATACCTCTAATGATAGATGTTGGAACATGATTGATGGTATAAACTGCTGTAAGAACTGACTCTCCCCAGAAATTTGATGGAACTGATGCAGAAATTAGTTGGGTTCTAGCTGTTTCGATAATATGACGATGTTTCCGTTATGCAACTCTGTTTTGTTCTGGAGTTTCAGTACAAGATAATTGTAATAATGTTCCTTGAGTTTTGAGAAAATATTTTAAAGGAGTGGATATATACTCACATCCTTGATCAGCACGAAATATTTTTATAGATTTACCAAACTGAGTTTTGACCATAGTTGAAAAGGTTACATATAGGTTAAGAAATTATGTTCTTGAACTAAATAGATAAACCCAAGTAAACCGAGAATAATCATCAATGAAACTCACATAATATAACGCACCTCCTTTTGACATCACTTGAGATTTACCCCAAACATCAGAGTGAATAAGAGCAAAAGGTTCAGTAGTTTTTGAGATGCTTGCATTAAAATAAAGTGCTGGTTGTTTTGCGAGTTTACAAGAAATGCAACTAGCTTCTTTGTCTACTTGTATGTTTCCTAGTAGACCTTTATTGACCATATAAGAAAGACAATAAAATTAAACATGACCTAGTATAGAATGCCAAGACATAAAAGGAGATGTGGAAAGACATGTAGAAGTTGTATCAGCAACATGATTTCTGAGTTTTGATGGAATAATCAGACTCTGTAGAAGATACAATCAACCCACTCTACGGCTTATCCCAACTAGCTTCCCTATTTTGAGATCCTGAATAGCACAACCGATAGGAGAGAAAACAATGTTAAAACCTTGATCACATAGTTGACCAATTGAGATGAGATTCATTGTAATCTTAGGAACAAGAAGAACATCTGGTACACAAATGTTATTTGAATCTCTAACCACCCCAATGTGACTGGCACTTACAACAGTTCCATCAGCAGTGTGAATCTTAGGATCAACAACTGGACAAAGACTGTCAAAAACTTTTGAATCATAAGTCATATGGTTGGATGCTCCAGAATCTAGATACCAACCAATTGAGAAAATACCTGAGGAAGTAGAAAATACTAATGCAGCTGCAGTATTGTTACTGACTGAAAGAGCTTGTTTAATCATCTCATGTATGTCATCAAGAATAGGTGATGATGTATCAGACAGAACTGTTGATTGAGATGGTGCAGAAGGTGAAGTTTCAGCATATGGAACTGGTGCAACAGTGAATCTACTTGAACCATTAAACCTGGTTTCACCATTACCGTTTAATCTCCGCATATTCCTGGAGGTTGGAGATGTACAGTTTCTGGTAGAATGCCCAAGTTATTTGCAATAGTTGCACTGTGTGGTAGGAGTATCTTGCGGTATTGCAGCAGGTGGAAGAGTGCAGTTCCTTGCTATGTGACCAGTTTTCTTGCAATTGTGATAAACAGGTTGTGAAGAATCACGCTGTTTTTCAAAGCTATTCTTATGATTGTTGTAGTTTGGACGAGATGCAGGAATAACAAATACTCCTGAGATCTATGGCTTGATCCGTTTGCGTGTTTCTTCAGTGATCATATCAGATAATGCAGTTTCTACGGATGGAAGAGGTGAACGATGAAGAATAGCACCTCTGACTGATTCAAACTATTCTCGTAGAGCAATCAAGAGTTGAACCAGTCTTGTCTCTTCTCTATATTTTTCCCATTTTGCCAAATCAGTTGTCCATTTTGGCTCTATGAGTGCAAGTTGATTCCAAATCACAGATATCTCAGAGTGAAAGTCAGAAATTGATTGATCTAATGGTTGCTTCATAGAACGAATATCTTGTTCAAGTTTGTATCTTTGAGCAAAGTTAATTTGTGTATATTCTTTTGCAAGAAAATCCCAAGCATCTTTAGAAACTTCAAAACTTGTAAGCTGCATACTGATTGAATTAATCACTGTGTTACCAATCCAAGTCAGGATCTTGTGATTGTTTGTCTCCCAGGTTTCAAGACTACTTGCTGATGTTTCGGTTCCCTTATCTTTGATGATAGAAGTAGATTCTCGGGGTTTTGTTTCTGTTACATCTATGTATTTCCACATGCTTTTGCCTTTGAGGAAGCTTTTCATGAGAAAAGACTAGTGAGTGTAATTATTACCATCTAGTTTTGCAATAATAGGTTGAAAATCTTAGCGTGACATGATTTTCAGGAGGTTGAGAAGGAGTTACTAGATTAGGGTTTAAAAACTGAAGATAAAGAGTGCTGAAAAACAAGAGTAAAAGATCTCTGGCTGGCTTAAGAGGATTGTTTGTTTGCAGCAGAAGGTGGCCTTTCAGATCTTACCTATCTCTGATGCCACGATAGAACATGAACATCAGAGGATACTAAACAGGTTGAGAGAGAAATCTCTATTGTATTGTGTTTATTGGATTGGAAAATCCGTAGTACATGCACATGGATTATAACGAAAAAAAAGGTAACAAAATATACAAAAGATAAGTACAAAAGATACGTAAGATATTATGACAACACTAAGAATATATGCAGTTAAGAAAGGATATGTAAATGTAGAATACGACTAGAATACTAATGTTGTGGCACTTTGGTACTTTCGGTGACTAAACTAATCAGTAGTGGAGTGGTTACTAATGCTGTGGCACTTTGGCACTTTCGGTGACTAAACAAATCAGCAGTGGAGTACTTTCGTGATGTCATTGTAGCCGAAAGGTGCACATGATGAAGCTAGTGGAGAATGGGTGAGTTATGTCGACATTGTTTCAACATTCCTCTCATTTGATTCCTATATATAGCCTTATATGTTTCATTGTAATTCATCCCAAAATCAGTTCAAGTTCCTAAGAGAGAAACATTAGTAGTGTATAGAGAGAGTAAGAACAAGAACAAGGTCTTGTTCTTGAGAGGAGTTTATACTCTTGTAATCTTGTTCAAATCATAGTGCAACGTTATCGTCATCTTCCAAAGTGGATGTAGATCATCTTGATCGAACCACTATAAATGCTTGTGTTGTGTGTGTGTGCCTATTTTACATTTGTTTTCATTTCTATTTCAATTCTTGATTGATTGTGCTTGGAAGAGCCGTTGGTCATAAAAAATTGGTATCAGAGCTTCGGGTAAAAGCGATCAACGATGGCGGCAAAGTATGAGATTGAGAAATTTGATGGAAGGAATGATTTCAATTTATGGAGGCTAAAGATGAGGGCTGTTTTGGTGCAACAAGGTTTGTTGAAAACTTTGAAGGGGAAAACGGCTCTAGCAGAAACATTGAAGGATGAAGAAAAAGATGAACACATGGAGAAAGCATATGGAATAATTCTATTGTGTTTGAGCAACGAGGTCTTGAGAGAAGTGGCGGCGGAAACGGCACCGGACGGGCTATGGAACAAGTTGGAGAAGAGGTATATGACTAAATCCGTAACTAATCGTTTATAATTTAAGAAGAAATTACATACTCTTAAAATGCATGAAGGAATGTCTATTATAAATCATATTGATGATTATAATAAAATTCTCTTGGATTTGGCAAATATTGAGGTCAAAATTGAAGATGAAGACCAAGATTTGGGTTTGCTTTGTTCCTTACCACCATCTTATGAAAATTTTGTTGATACCGTAATGTATGGAAAAAATACAATTTCCATGGAAGACGTTAAAGAGGCTTTGAACTCTAAAGAGTTAAAGAAGACGGGTATCGACGGTAAAGATAATTCGGTAGATGGGTTGTTTGTTAGAGGAAGAGGAAACCAAAAAGGCGGATTTGATAGGAGTAGATCAAAGTCAAGGTCTAAATCAAAATCCGGTAAATTCTATTGCTTTCATTGTAAGGAAAAGGGGCATTTCAAGAAGCATTGTCCAAAATTGAAGACTGTCGAGAAGAATACCAACCAAGGCACCGCAGCAAATGTTGAAGCAGAAAGTGATGATGGATCGGTTCTCACGGTTCATACCGAAAGCTCGGAGAATGGGTGGATTCTTGATTCGGGGTGTACTTTTCACATGTGTCCTCATAAAGAGTGGTTTACTACTTATCAAGCTAGATAAGGTGGTAAATTTCTTATGGGAAACAATGTCACTTGTAAAGTGGTGGGTGTAGGTACAATTCAAATTAAGATGTATGACGGTTTGGTGAGGACTTTGACTAAGGTTAGGCATGTTCCGGACCTGAGAAGAAATCTTATTTCTTTGGGTACGCTTGATTCAAATGGCTGCAAGTATCAAGGTGAAGGTGGAGTTATTCGTGTCTCAAAAGGAAGTCTTACAATTATGAAGGGAGAGATAATTAATGGTCTTTATACGCTGTAAGGTACTACTGTGACGGGTGATGCATCTGTATGTTCTTCAAGTTCTGATGATGATACTACCAAGTTGTGGCATATGCAGCTAGGGCATATGAGCGAGAGGGGGTTGGATGTTTTGAGCAAGCAGGGATTGCTTTGTGGTCATAAAATATGCAATCTTGATTTCTGTGAACATTGTGTCTTTGGAAAGCAGTGTAGAGTCAAGTTCAGTACAGCTATTCATAACACCAAGGGTATTCTGGATAATATTCATTCTGATCTTTGGGGTCCTTCTAGGGTCGATTCACATGGTGGTGGTAGATATATGCTGAAGTTCATTGATGATTTCTCAAGGAAAGTATGGGTATTCATACTTAAACACAAAGATGAAACTTTTGTCAAGTTCAAGCAATGGAAAACTATGGTTGAAAAGCAAACCGGAAGACAAATCAAGTGCTTGAGAACATACAATGGTTTGGAATTTTGTGGGGGTGAGTTCAATGAGTTCTGCAAGGAGCAAGGGATTGTGAGACACCGCACAGTCAGAAAAACACCACAACAAAATGGTGTTGCAGAAAGGATGAACAGAACCATAATGGAGAAGGCACGGTGCATGCTCTCCATTGCCGGGTTACCAAAGCAGTTTTGGGAAGAAGCAGCAAACACATCAGCTTATTTAGTGAACAGATCTCCATTGATCTCCATCGATTGCCATTGAGTGCAAGACTCCAAATGAAGTTTGGACAGGTTCACATGCTAACTATGAAGACTTGAAGATATTCGGATGTCCATCCTATGCTCATGTGAATGAGGGGAAGCTAGAGCCTAGAGAAAAGAAGTGTATATTTCTTGGGTATGCAAAGGGCGTGAAAGGCTACAGGCTATGGTGTCCTGCAGAAAGATCAAACAAGTTTCCTATCAGCAGAGATGTGAAATTTGATGAGAAATCGATGTTGAAGCCAAAGAATGAAGAACTAGATGAAAAAGCTGAAGAGCGTGTTAGTGATAAGGTGGAGTTTGGTGACAAGGTGGAACTTGAGGTGCAAGTTCAAGGAAGCAATGAGACTGTTGTTTCTGATAATTATGATGATCAAGATATTGTGCAAGAACCTGCCCAGGAAGAAGAAGCACAAGGTCATCAGTATAATCTTGCAAGAGACAGATAGAGGAGGCAAGTTAGAGCACCTCAAAGATACGGCCATGATGATTTGGTTGCATATGCGTTTGCAGTAGGTGAAAGCATAGATAGGGATGATCCAACAACCTATGAAGAAGCAATCGGTGGTGAAGAATCAGCAGAATGGGGAGCATCTGGAATCGAAGAAATTGAGTCTCTTGACAAGAATGGCACTTGGGAGATAGTTGTAAGACCAAAAGGGAAGAAGATTGTTGGAAGCAAATGGGTCTTCAAGAAGAAACAAGGTACTTCAGATGGTGAAGGAACAAGGTACAAGGCAAGGCTGGTGTCAAAGGGGTTTACGCAAAGAGAAGGCATTGACTACAATGAGGTATTCTCTCATGTTGTTAAACATAGTTCTATAAGAACATTGCTTGCTATAGTTGCTTTGAAAGATCTAGAATTGGAACAACTAGATGTTAAGACAACTTTCCTTCATGGTGATTTGGGAAGAGCGTATTTATATGAAATAACCAAAGGGGTTTGAAGTTCCTGGCAAAGAAGACCATGTATGTTTGTTGAAGAAATATTTGTATGGTTTGAAGCAATCTCCAAGGCAGTGGTATAAACGTTTTGATACGTTTATGGTGGCAAATGGCTATGACAGGAGTAAGTATGATAGTTGTGTATATCACAGGAAACTCCAAGATGGTTCATTTGTGTATTTACTCTTGTATGTTGATGATATGTTGATTACTTGCAAAGACATGTCAGAGATATAGAAGCTGAAGGAGAAGTTGAGTAGTGATTTTGATATGAAGGATTTGTGCGCATCAAAGAAGATATTGGGCATGGAGATTCATAGAAACCGAGCTGAAGGGAAGTTGCATTTGTCCCAGAAGGCTTACATCGAGAAGGTGTTGGAGCGGTTTGGTATGAAAGATGCAAAACCAGTAAGTACTCCTTTGGAAGCTCATTTTAAACTTTCTAGAAAGCAATCACCTCAAACTGCAGATGAGGCAGAGTATATGTCTCGAGTTCCATATGCAAGTGTAGTTGGTAGCATCATGTATGATATGGTTTGTACAAGGCCGGATATCACACAAGCTATGAGTGTGGTAAGTAGATACATGGGAAGTCCCGTGAAGGATCATTGGAAAGCTGTAAAGTGGATTTTGAAGTATCTAAGGGGAAGTACATATGTTGGTTTAGTGTTTGATAAACACTATGGTGATTCGATGAATGTTGTGGGTTATGTTGATTCTGATTATGCAGGTGATCTTGATAGAAGAAGGTCATTGACAGGTTATACTTTTACATTGTGTGGTAGTACTATCAGTTGGAGGTCGGTTTTGCAAAGCACGGTTGCATTGTCTACAACTAAGGCATAGTACATGGCAGACGCGGAAGAAGTAAAGGTAGAGGTGTAAAACGTGCCGGCCCGGCACAGCCCAGCACACGAAGTCGCGTGCTTCACGTGCCATGTG
This sequence comes from Papaver bracteatum, assembly GCA_023529315.1. Lineage (NCBI taxonomy): Eukaryota > Viridiplantae > Streptophyta > Magnoliopsida > Ranunculales > Papaveraceae > Papaver > Papaver bracteatum. The sequence goes on from JAJJWX010005326.1 coordinate 46,472, forward strand.
CCGTGCTGTGCCAACGATTTAAACGTGCTGTGCCGTGCTGTGCTTTACAAGTCAAAAGCTAGGCACGGCACAGCCCACAGGCAAAACACACGAATAAACGTGCTATGCCGTGTTGTGTCGTGCTGGCACACGTGTTATAAATAATTTGAAATCACTTGATGATATACATTAAGTCGGACATTATTACGAGAATCTAAATAGATAACATATCATTTGAATTTTTTTCAAGTAAAATCAACAAGTTTATTCAATAAAAAGAAATAACCCGTCAAATATAAAATTGGATCATTGTCATGTAAATTAATGTTCTAGACAAATATAGGTAACGACATTATAACAACGATATTAGAATATATTTTCCAAATATTTAGGTATTATATGTGTTGTTATAAAAATAAGTCAGCCTAAAATGTCAAAAATTAGCTAGAATAGTGACTCTTTTGTGAAATATACACAAAATATGATGTATTATGCCTTGTTATATGGTGTAATTGTGCATGCTATGACATGCTTTTGTTAACGTGTTGTGCTATGCCGTGCCACGTGCTAATTCGTGCCGCGTGCTGTGCTGGGATACTGTACCAATTAGTCAAACCCAGCACGTCCCATTTAACTAACGTGTTGTGTCGTGCTGGGCTAAGTCACGTGCTGGGCTGGGCTGTGCTCAACTTTTAGCGTGCTGGGATGGGCTGTGCTCGTGCTGGCACATCCCAGTTTACACCTCTAAGTAAAGGAAGGTATATGGTTAATGGGTTTGGTTGGTGATTTGGGTTTCAAGCAAGAGAATGCAAATTTGTTCTGTGATAGTCAAAGTGCCATTCACTTGACCAAGAACCATATGTATCATGAGAGAACGAATCACATCGATGTCAAGTATCATTTTATCAAGGATGCAGTTGAGGAAGGTAGGATAGCGATGCTAAAGTTTCCTACAGCGGATAACCCTGCAGACATGTTGACAAAGCCAGTTCCAAGTATCAAGTTCAAGCACTGTTTGGACTTGGTTGGTGTCAACAGTTGTTTAGAGCCCTTGAGGGGATGGGAGAAGACGATGATGATGAGTGGAGATGGTATTCAAGTCAAGGTGGAGATTTGTAGAATATGACTAGAATACTAATGTTGTGGCACTTTGGTACTTTCGGTGACTAAACTAATCAGTAGTGGAGTGGTTACTAATGCTATGGAACTTTGGCACTTTCGGTGACTAAACAAATCAGCAGTGGAGTACTTTCGTGATGGCATTGTAGACGAAAGGTGCACATGATGAAGCTAGTGGAGAATGGGTGAGTTATTTCGACATTATTTCAACATTCCTCTCATTTGATTCCTATATATAGCCTTATATGTTTCATTGTAATTCATCCCAAAATCAGTTCAAGTTCCTAAGAGAGAAACATTAGTAGTGTATAGAGAGAGTAAGAACAAGAACAAGGTCTTGTTCTTGAGAGGAGTTTATACTCTTGTAATCTTGTTCAAATCATAGTGCAACGTTATCGTCGTCTTCCAAAGTGGATGTAGATCATCTTGATCGAACCACTATAAATGATTGTGTTGTGTGTGTGTGCCTATTTTACATTTGTTTTCATTTCTATTTCAATTCTTGATTGATTGTGCTTGGAAGAGCCGTTGGTCATAACAGTAAAGATACGTAGTATCTCGTAACAGCCTCAATGTATGGTGTATCCTTTGCGTATATATGTTCATCTCTGGTAAAGGAGGAGGGGAAAGACGCCACCAGTTGGAACATTGGTTTGAGAAGGCAAAGTCCGCAAGAGCATGAGCCACCTGGTTCGAATTTCTCTTCACAAAAATTAAATTTGCAGTAGGATAAAATAAATCATCCTGCCAGCTTCTTATCTTGAAGATCTGATCTCTAATTTTCAGAGGGATACTTTTGATTTGGGTAAATCTATTCCATAATGCTAGCTGATCCTTCTTCATCAGTTTATGCCTTTCATGATTTCAAATTTAAAGACATTTCACAAAACAACATTACAATGCTTATTATATCGGGGAGGTGATTTGTAGGAATGGGTTGTGTAAGTACTGAATATTGCAAGATAATAGTTCACGAGTATCGTAATAAATAAAGGAGAAAAGAGTTATAAAATGATACGATGATAGAAGTAGCGCGGAGAAATATGAAGTTTTGCGAGGATGAAGTAATTTTGCGAGTATGAATTGCGATACTTCGCAATTCATATACAGCTGTATAAGTTTTACTATAAATAGGAGTTCAAATGTAAAATTCGGGAGGTTCTTTTAGTGAGTGTTAGAAAATATCTTAGGAAAGAGAATAGAGAAAGTTGTAACTATTCTAATTCCATTTAGATACTTCTTTGTAATCAATTGAGAACATTAATAAGAAAATTGTTATTCATCATCAAGAACTTCTTGAGTTTTTACTAATTCTATTGAGGGTGTAGTTGTAGGTTATTCTGCAACTACATAATTGGCGCTAGAAACAGGGATTTGAAGAATTCCTGTACCATAAAAATGACAAGAAGAAGAAACACATCAGAACCATTAACTGAAGTAAGAAGAAGTGTAAAACTTGCAGGAGGAGAAGCAAATATAACAGGAGAACCTAGTAGGAGAAGGAGTAATCGAAGAAATCAAGCTCAACAAATAATAGATCATGATCAAGTGAGTATACACACTTGGAGAACTAATACACCAGAAGAAGGAGATAGAGAACCACAAATCAGAGAAAATGGGAGGTTGATGGGAGGAACAATTCTTGAAAGAGAAAGCGAGATGTTAGAAACATTGAGACAAGGAATCCAAAAAGAACGAATGATCGAAGCTGAAGAACGTGCCAATTTAACAAGACAAAATCAAGAATTGAGGATGGAAAATGAGATACTACAAAGAAGGAAATCTCAAAGTGTTGCAAGATCAAATGTTAGAACAGAAAGAGAAGGAAAAAATTCAACGATAATCAATAATGAAAATAATATTCAAGAACAAGCGCAGAATCAAGGTGAAAGAAATCAAGAGAATCGTTTCATTTGAATACCAAACCACGAACAAAGCATGGGGAATTTACGAACAAGACCAAATCCTAGAGAAAACAATCAGAATCGAGAGGAAGAACAACAACTTATGGAAGAAACTGAGAGACAACAAGCAATACATCTAAACAATCACGAGAATGGAGTAAGAAGACATGAAGAGGCTCGTAACAAACAAAATGTTGAGTATGAAAGAATTAAGAGAAGAATTGTAAACCAACAAACAGAAGTGGATAGGAATGAACCAAATTATCGAATCAGAGTACAAGCAAATCAAGAAAAAATAAATCACAGAAGAAGGAGAAATGAAGAAGAAGAAATTCCTGATATTCGCATGAGAAGAATGAGAAGAATAGAAAGGGAAGAACAGGAATTCCAAGATGCTATGCAACTGAACAATTATGATAATTTAGAAAGAATATATTTGCAAAATTATGCAAATGAAAACATTAATGAAGAATATGATAGAATGCGAAGAATCGCAAGGGAGGAAGCGTAAGAACGTAGAAGAAGAGAAGCTGCATTAAAAAGACCAATGGATGAGAATTCTGAGGCAAATGCACGAATCTTTCGAGAATTAGCAGAAATGAGAGGGATGATAAACAATAGAAGAGGAGGAGATAAAAGGCAATTAGATGAAGTAATAGAAGAAGCTGCGAGGACTCCATTTGCTAGAGAAGTACAATTGGGAGGAATTCCACCAAAATGCAACTTGCCCACACTTACCAGTATCTTTGATGGGACTTCATGTGCTATTCAGCACATTAAAGCATACATAAGATGCATGTTACAATGGGAAAATCATGATCTTGTGTTATGCAAGTACTTCAGCATCGAGTTTAACAGGGGAAGCTTTAAAGTGGTTCGAAGGACTCCCTAAGAACACTATTACGTCATTCAGTCATTTGCAAGCAACTTTCCTTGGAGCATATATCACAAATCACTCTTCACGGCTTGGTATTGAAGATGTATTTGGTTTAAAACAAAGAGTGGGTGAAAGTTTGAAGCATTTGGTAAGATGATGGAAGACTATGTGCAGTGATATGGCAGGGCGCGTGGATGAGAGATACTTGATTATGTCCTTCATAAATGCGATGTTTGCAACTGAACAATTATATGTTCAAATATTCAGAAGAAAGAATTCCATAATGATGACAGAGTTACGAGAATTGCAGGAAGAATACATTACATTAGAGGAAAAGCAAAACAGTATGGAGTCATATCCAGTAGCAAACACTAGCAATCAAGAGGGAGGAGAAAATTTACTTCCCAAAATAATCAATGTAGTAGAAGGTACTTCGCAAACATCCTCACAAACTTCTTCGCAAATTTCAGAAGAGAAGAAAATCAATGATAGCCAGCCAAAAATGGTAGCAATGGGAAGTAGAGATCAAGAAGAGTATGATAGAGAGAAGAATTTCTATAATCGAATAGAAAATAACCAAATTCCAAGACTAGATCAACAACAAGAAAATTATGGGGGACAAAGGCAAAATTATTTTGGACAAGGGAACCAGAGACAAAATTATAACAACGGTCAAGGAGGTCAAAGAATGGTAAGGGAAGAGATAAAGTTTCCACCTTTGAATACAAGTGTAGAAAAGATATGGCAAGCAATTATCCTGGTAGAGAATATACCAACTCCATGGAACATGGGAAAGGAACCACCAATGGGTCCAAGAAGTCATGAATTTTGTTCATATCATCATTTTCATGGACATTCTACAAATAATTTCCATAATATCAAGAGTATAATATTGCGAATGATTGATCAAGGAAAACTAAATCAATTTTTACTTAAGCATACACAGTCGCAACAATTACCACAGGCTCCATCCATAACTCGCAGGGAGAACACAACAAAAGAAAAGGGAGAAGAAATCCTACATATAGAAGTGGGATCAAAAGCAAGGAATGTTTTCTGTAATTCCATTGTTCATTCATATAAAACCATAGAGGATTTTCATGATAATGTTTTAAGCAGGGTATATGCGATGGATGGTGAAGGAAAGGAAGTAATGAACATCGCAAAAATTTCACGACTTGAAGATTGGCAGAAACGTGAAATTTCTTTTGAAGCCACTGAAATTCCAGAAGGTTGTGAAGCACATGATAATCCATTGGTAGTAAGATTAGCAATCTACATGAATATGGAAGAAAACGAAGATGATATGGAGGAAGAATCGATTGGTCTTAATAGGATTCTAATTGATACGGGAAGTTCTGTTAATATCCTCTTCTATTCTGCTTACAAAACTATGGGGGGAAAAGATGCAGATTTAATACCTTCTACTTACAAAATTTATGGTTTTAATGGAACTGCCAACAAGCCAAAAGGAGAAGTGAGCATGCGAATTCCATTAAGTGGAATGCGAACTGAAATTAATTTCTGCGTTGTTGATGTCGAATCACCATATAATGCTTTGATAGGAAGACCATGGCTTCATGTAATTCTAGGCATAGCTTCCACTCTACATCAGTGCATAAAGTTTCCTGATATGAAGGGTATTGGAATTATCAAGGGTGATTGGGCTGAGGGAAAGAAATGTTACGATACAGAAGTAGAAGTTTGCGAAGGAAAAGCTGTTGTGAAGGAAAATTGGAGAAAAGAGCAAAGGCTGTGAAAAGAAGTGAAAATTTAATGGCAGAGGATTAAGGAAAAAGAGAATAAAGTTACGATGATAATCATACAAGAAATTTACGATGACAATAAGGGATTGTGATTTGCGAAGAAGGAAAATAATAAAACAAGAAGGTAATCAGTATATGTTTGCTCGTGGAAATAAGGTATGTGGCAAAACAAATTTTTTATTTTGTGATAAATTTAACGAATATTGTTTGCTCACAGGAAATTGGGAAAATTTACGAATTTCAGAATTTATATTCCGATTAAAATTTCATTAATTTGCGAATAAAAGACCGCAATCTGTGATCATCCTCCGAAAAAGAAAGAGAGCCACATAAAATTTTATACAGGCAAACCTTTGTGGCGTACACCCTAGTTCGCGAAGCTATATTTCGTAAGAGGAAAAGTCCTAAAGTACGTCATTTAAGGGGGTACCTATAACGTGGCTAAGGGTAACCGGAACACCACCAAGGGACCTTAGTACATGGTAAAAATTTAGGGGTACAACCCAATAATGGGGTACCAATCCGGGTTAGACACCTTGGATTCTCACTTAATCTAGCGACATTACGCAATATAAAATGCGGTGTAAGAGGATTTAGGTTGGGCGACTAAGGCATACTATCTTTCCCAAGAAGTGCAGAAAACGATCAAGGCGCCGAGGTACACGGTTGAGTCAAGAGTGCCGGGTGAGGTTGAACCACATCTGCCATTTTTGACATGTCTTGGCAAATGATGCACTTGGCCCAAAGATACCCCATAGGGTGCAACCTCGTAACTATAAGCCCTATAGGCAAAAAGGATAAGAGGTTGCGATCAAAAGATGGTTGTTGGCAGAACCGGATGGGAAGAGCTAACCTTGTATGGTCGATGTACGCTTCCTTGAAGGGGCAATCAGGGGGAAGATAAAGGGCAGCACCCTCCATTAGGGAGCTGATACATGCTATAAGACGCAAATGTCACGAGGCTTCTTGTTTGCGAAAACATAAAGGCTTGTCATATTTGTGCAACAAATGAAGTTCTGCGAGCCTTCTAAAAAAAAAAAAAAAAAAAAAAAGAATAAACAACTCGCAGAACATAATAAAGAAGTTAAGATGAGATCAATGGGTCACCACATGAAAGTGTGGAGACGTCCTGCGATTTCATCGCAAGACGGCAATGTCATGGGGCTTTATGTTCGCAAGAATATTTAGGCCTGTCATATTGTCGCAACACTTCCTGAAGAGGCTAGAATACTATACAAAGAAGTTAAGATGAGATCAATGGGTTTTTGCATGAAAGTGTAAGAACGTCCTGCGATTTCATCGCAAGACGATAATGTCACGAGGTTGTATGTTCGCAAGAATGTTCAGACTTGTCATATTATCGCAAATACAAAAATTTACTACAAAAGAGGTGGCAAAATAAGACCTTTACTTAGGAAGGCATGATAAGACCACAAAAATTAATGAAATTCATTCATCAATATCATTGAAGAAATTATACAAGAATATACATTATAAAGATCTGAAAAGAAGACAACTTCGTCAATACCATTGAAGAAATTATACAAGAATATACATTATGAAGATTTTAAGAGAAGACAGCTTCGTCAATACCATTGAAGAATTTTTACAAGAAGTCCTATCAAAGAAGATAACATCATTAAAGAATTGTCACGAAGACTTAACAAAAGATACGATTTTGATAGCAATCAAATACAGATAAGTTCATACTCGTAAAATGTTACGAGAATTAAATACTTCTTATACTTCTCCATATATTGAATATTTTTCTACAAATTCAATATTATTTATACTTCTTAAAGAGTATATCATATTTATTATACTTCTTCAACGGATATTTAATTTTGCGAAGGTTAAGTACTTATTATACTTCTTCATACAATTCTTATACTTCTTTATATATTGGGAAATTCTTCATGAATTGGATACTGCTAATAATTCTTCAAAGATATTTTATACTTCTTATACTTCTTAAGGATATTTCATATTTCGTATACTTCATACTTCTTATACTTCAAGGGGATATTTATTATTTACCTCGCAACATTCCGCAAAAGGCAAAAGGCTCATATTTCTTATACTTCAAAGGGAGGACTTTTTATTCATAATCACAATCAGACAAAACTTCGTAAGATAAATTGAGAAGGATATTCTAATACTTCCAAGAAGAGTTGATGTCGAAGAGCAATAATATGGGGAAAAGGAATACTAAGCTAAGTCTTTAAGATATATTATTTCTCTCCACATGATCAAGTTATGCGAATAAGGGAAACAAACATCAAAGAAAGATTAATTCAAATTAAGCTTTGAAAAAGAAATTGTTGGATTGATTCAAAGTGCAATCAAGAAGAAAGTGTTATATTGAAAAGAAACAGAACAGACATACAAAAAAGAGTGAAGTTACAAAACAAATATACAAAAAAAAAAAAAAAAAAAAAAAGAGAAAGAGTGAAGTTATTTTTCAGGCGATCTATTCCCATCAAAATGATCTTCAACTTCACTATCATTTTCAACTTCACTTTCAGAGATTTCCAGATATGGAGTATCTTCAGGAATTTCTTCTGAAAGGAGCGTATGGTACTTCTTGAGAGGAATTTCATTATCTTCGCAAATCTTGCGAGTCATATTAGCTCGAAAACGCTTGACATATAAACTATGGTTATGCTGGGAAATTAGAAGTTTGAGATCTCAAGTCGAAATTTTCTTATTACGATTAGAAAGGAGAGTTTCAGATCGTTATTCATCTTCGCATAATTTTCTGCAGCAAGGAGAGAAATTAAGGAATTGGTTAGCAAATTACGAAGGAAAAGTAACCAAAATAATTACCATCGCAAAGAATTTACCTTCTAGTTGCTTCTTATCATTACGAAGAGAAGAATTTTCAAGTTTTAATTGATTATTCTCCTCAAGAAAAGAAAAATTATCAATTGCGATGCTCGCAGATTGTGAATTATCCTCGTGACGGGATATTAATTCTGCGTTATCAATATTTAAATCTTCTACTCTCTGACGGAGATTTGAATTTTCAACCTCTAACTTCCTACAACGATTCAAAGTTTTCTTCTCAGCAATAGAATGGCGTCTTTCCCAATCAGAAGCAGCTGCACAACTAACTCTTCCAACCTAAACAAGAAAAAGGGGTTAGAAATCAACAAAATAAGGGAAATAAACAAGGAATAGAGAAGAAACTTACCATGCTACCTAAAGCATATAATGAAGCAGGAGAGACGAATCTTGAAATTCCTTTTAGGGAGTTATTATCAATTACAGTAGGAACTTTACAAGCCTTCGCAATAAGTTTGCGAGCATTCGCTGTAGGAGAATTTCCTAATCCACGAGAAGAATGGAGGAAAGCCTCAGAGATGCTAACCATTGCTGAGGCAAAAGTTTCTAGGATACTATAATCTTCATTTCCACCTTCATCAACATCATTGTCATCATCTCCATTGTCAGAAAGGGTATCGGAATTAGAACTAAAGTCCTTCTCAGGAAATTTATCATCTTCATCACCAAGATCTTCCTCAATGTTCTCATTAGAAGAAATTACATTGGAATGAGATTTGGTTGAGAGTATCTTCTTTTTCCTCCTCTCGTAAACAACATCTTGAAGTTTTCTTTTTCCTTTGCGAAGAGCATCATCTTGACTACCAGAAGCTTGGGTAACCTTCGCAGAACGAAGAGTTTGTTGTCTTGCAGTAAGCCTTTTAGAAGAAGTAGAACTCTTATTTTCACTCACAGCAATCTCAGGAAAAAGTGGAACCTGTAAATTCAAATAAGGATAAGAAACAGAGGCAACAATATATTGTTTAGAAAAATACAAGAGTGTTTCTTAACTCATTTGAAATTAAAGGGTAACAAAAAGATAAGGAGATGGAAGTACATACATTTCTAAAAACCCAAGGTTGATAATAGAGGTTACGAAGGTTCGCAGGAAGTTCTACTATCCCAGAAATATAAGAACCTGATAATATTAAAGGGTACTTATACCAATCTTCATCATTAGAACGACGAGGTGTCTTATTATTTACTGAAGCATAATCAATATCGTGCATGAGAAGATCATCTCTGCGATATTAGCTTTACGATGAAGACGAACACCCCAACGATTATCTTCTTTTCTCAGGAATTAGTGTGTAATTTTTGAAGAAACCCTCAACTGTATAATTCGCAGCAACAATTTCTATATTTTCAAATCCAGGTTTCCTAAGATCAACTGAATACAAACATTTCCCAAAAGCGGCACGATTTGAGAATTCAACTAAGAGGCGAATACAATCACCAGTCAATTGGTAAATGGCACAAGAAAAATTGGGGTGAGAAATAATTTCATAGAATAAAGGAAAGTTAACATCATAAAGAGGAAGACCTGCGAGGATTTGACCTCATGAGATTAAAATTTTTTGATCATCCCAAACATAGTTGGTAAAGAGCTTCACACAGAGAGAAGATTTATTATCATAACCTTCAATCTCAGAAAGAATAAGGTCTCTATCAGCAAGTTCCGCATTAATTTGTTCAATAGTTTTCTTCTTTGGTGCCATTGAATATAAGAGGGAAAATAGAAAGAAAAAAAAAAGATTGCAGAGGCAGAAGTGGTGAAGAAGATGAATAAGAGAATAAAAAGCAAAAACAAAGGATAATATTTATAAGAGAGTTTGATGAAGATAAAAACTCATTAATACGAGTAAGCGTGAATGGTTGAAAAGAATGGTTACGAAGAAACGTGTCAGAAAGATAAGGGAAAAGTAAAAAGACGTGTTGCGAACTTGATGGGTGGTAATAACTACACTAAATTTACGAGAATAGGGATTCTCATGACATTTCTTCTTCGTAGAATTGACATGAGAAGAGGCAAGATGTAAGTACTGAATATCGCAAGATAATAGTTCACGAGTATCGTAATAAATAAAGGAGAAAAGAGTTATAAAATGATACGATGATAGAAGTAGTGCGGAGAAATATGAAGTTTTGCGAGGATGAAGTAATTTTGCGAGTATGAATTGCGATACTTCGCAATTCATATACAGCTGTATAAGTTTTACTACAAATAGGAGTTCAAATGTAAAATTCGGGAGGTTCTTTTAGTGAGTGTTAGAAAATATCTTAGGAAAGAGAATAGAGAAAGTTGTAACTATTCTAATTCCATTTAGATACTTCTTTGTAATCAATTGAGAACATTAATAAGAAAATTGTTATTCATCATCAAGAACTTCTTGAGTTTTTACTAATTCTATTGAGGGTGTAGTTGTAGGTTATTCTGCAACTACAGGTTGGCTATTTGGTGTGACAACATTTTTTTCACCCATTGACTTGCCTAGCTCTGCAGTGACATCTGAACAGTAAATACATTCCAGTGAAGTATTGGACGGACACTGCATTGATAGCTAGCTTGCAGTAGAAAAATAATTTTGAAACAAGCCCAGCCTAGTGTTGCAACTTGCTGCACATTTCATCATAAAGAAACAAACCAAGGTCATTTACTGACTCTCTCCATCAGCAATCGATCTAAATATGATTTTCTTTAATAACAAATTGAGATTAACTGACATGGGTTTAGAGAACAAAAGAGAATAGTAAAAATTAAGAACTTTAATTTATAAATAATAACAACACAAAAGATATTTTGGATGGGTTTTTTTGCTCATGTGCACAACCTAGGTTAATATCGCCACAACCAATACTTTGATCGTGAAATGTAAACGAGGTGTTAAGATTTCTGATGATTTGAGAGATCAAATGCTGTTATTCCTGCTGGATCTTGATAGGTAGGCAAGCAAGGGCCAAGATATTCGAGAACAAAATTATTCAATCTTTAGCTTAAGGGCCTTCACTATGGACACAACTGTCCAATCACAAACGCATAATTCTTCAGGTTCTTATTCTGACATGATGCCATTGCCGTTAATGAGTCATTCTCAGGTGATAATGAAAATAGTGACAATGATGGAAAGGTAAAGTTGACGAATGTTTCAAGGGCGATTTCTAGGCGATTAGCTTTAAAGCGGAATACAGCTCCAAGCTCAAACAAACAACTTATGCCTACATTTCACCTGTCAGTTAAGGTTCGTGGATCTACGGGTGGAGAGGAAGACGATGCAGGCACAGATTGTTGAACTTCTCCTGGCAACCAAGGATTTATGATAAGATGACAGACTTTACTTAAAGATTCATCTAAGATAGTGGGGGGAATCTCATCTGAAGCTGTTAGAAGTTCTGGTTTCTCCAAGCTCAAAAAGGAATATCACTCCCATGAAATCAAAATAAATTGTCTAAAAACAAACGAATGATACTCAATTGAGATAACATGTCAATGGAACGAATCATTAAAGGGATACTATCAATAGCATTATTAGAATTTCAATTTAAATATGCAGAAATTGAGAAGATGACTACCAGTTGGTGTATAGTAGTAGCCAGAGATCTCATCATATCATGAACAACTACTTGTTTGGTTAATCGCAGCCACTTTGCTTCTTAATTTTGGACTGCATTTGATTATTTTTTGTATTTTCTTCTCCTAGGTCTTTCAACGAAACTAATGTATTCTTGTGAGAAAATATTTGACAAATTGGCTTCTTAAAATCCACCAGCCGTTCTGAGGTTCCACCTTTTGGGTCATAAATATCGACATAGCTAGGACTGTAACTTAAGAAACCACCACTCTTCGTAAATGCAAATACTTTTCTATATGCTGCAGTAAACTCTTTAGTCCAACCCAATGACTGATGTTCCGCCTGCTCCTTCATGCCGTCATTATTATCATTCTTCTTTTTGTGTAGCCATAAAACAAAAGTAGCGGCAGGGTCAAAACATACACTGGCACAATATAAAAATCCATTCAAAACTCCAATAAAGTTGTTGTACCTAGTTGGTGGCGGCGGACGAGGTAGTAAAAGATGTTCCCGGAAGTTTTCGTCAGCCAAATCGAAGACCAGAATCATCCTTTGTTCACTATCCTTCCAATGGAGAGCTCCATTCGCAAAGATACCAGTTACTGAACAACTAATGTTAAAGTTAAGATGGAATTTTCCAACGTTTCTCCAACCATTGCCACTACCAAGAGTGTACACCATGACTTCCACAAAATCGCGTTCTTTATCTAGATCATGCATTACCACAACTTTGTACTCACTGGTTGAGTGAAGATAACCAAATCCAACCCACCTAAAATAAGGATTTTGCATTAGCTCAGGAAGAAAAACATATTCTTCTGTCAGGGGGTTACAAATACAAAATCTATGAGACCATTCATAAAGGCATATCAAACCATTAACAGAACCAACAAATTTATCACACTTCAATGGAGGTGTTAGACTAATCCTTCTTATTCCATTAATGGGTTTCTCATGATTCTCAATATATTCAAAATAAGAAAGGCGTTTCATATCTGTTCCCAAGGCAAGAAAACCCAACTCACCGGAATCAACGTGATGGCTGAGACGATTTACGTGCATCTTATAGAACGATGGATGCTGAATTATATTTCTCCATGTTTTGGATACCGACTTGCAATCTAAAATTGATTCAGCGGGTAAGCGAGAGAGAATATCAGATATAATCTCTGTAGGGAGAATTTGCAAATTATCCATCATCGGTGACAAACAGGATTCATAGAGGGAATATTAGGGTTTCAAAGCGACGTATATATATAATAATAGGCTGCAAAAAAGAGCTGCGGATCCTCAGTCCTTTAAAAAGGAAAGGAAAAAAAATGGCCAAGAGCAACACGTCAACAACACAGCACATAACTAAGGGCCTAACAGAAAACCAATTAACCTCTACACGACACACTACTTCTTCAAGTTGGACAGAAAACAAGCAATAATGGATTACATCGAAGGCAGCAGGATGCCAAAAAAACAACTTCAAATAAACAACTTGATGCCAACATTCATCGCCTGTCAGTGTTAAATGCAGTTCAGGTTCATGGGTGGAGAGGAAGACGATGCAGGCACACATTATTGGACTTCTCCTGGCGACCAAGGATTTATGATAAGAAGGCAGACTTACTAACAATATTCTTCTAAGATAGTTGGGGGGATCCTCTTTTGAAGCTTGGCAGTTCAGGCTCATCCACAGTGTGAATACCCACACTTTTTTGAGCGAATTCACAAATTTGGATCCTCAAAGTTATCAATCAACTAATTAAGAGATTTTCTTGTACTGCTTGCACGCCTGCATATACTTTTTCTCCTCTTCCCGGGAACAAAAACGAAATAAACTACTAAAACAGGCATCACAGTATTCCACTGATACAAACAAATAAATATATATAGCTTAGCAAAAAAAAGAACATCACTCCCATAAAATCAAAATAAATTGTGTAAAAACAAACCAACGATACTCATTTAGATAATATGTCAGTGGAACGCATCATTAAAGGGATATTTTCAATAGTATTATTAGAATTGCAATTTAATTATGCAGCAATTGATGCATAATATTTCTGTAAAACCGAGACGAAGATTACCATTTGGTATATAGTACCCAGGGATCTCATCAGATTTTGAGCAGCTACTTGTTTGGCGGTTAGCAGCCTTTTTGCTTCTTAATTTTGGACTGCCTCCGTTATTTTTGTATTTTCTTCTACTAGTTCTTTCAACGAAACTAATGTATTCTTGTGAGAAAATATTAGACAAATTCGCATCTTAAAATTCACCAGCCTTTTTTAGGTTAGACAAATTCGCATCTTAAAATTCACCAGCCTTTTTGAGGTTGCACCTTTTGGGTCATAAATATTGACGTAACTAGGACCGTAACGTAAGAAACCACCACTCTTCGTAAATGCAAATACATTGCTATATACATTGCTATATGCATCAGTAAACTCTTTAGTCCAACCCAATGACTGATGTTCCGCCTGCTCTTTCATGCCGTCATTATTGTCATTCGTTTTTCTGTATAACCACAAGTCAAAAGCAGTGCCAGGGCCGAAATATATAAAGACACAATATAAAACTCCATTCAGAACTCCAATAAAGTGGAAACTAGCTGGTGGCAGCGGAGGTAGTAAAAGATGTTCACGAAAGTTTTCATCAGCCAAATCGAAGACCAGAATCATCCTCCGTTCACTATCCTCCCAGTGAAGAGCCCCATTGGCAAAGATACCAGTTATTAAATAACTAATGTTAAAGTTAAGATGGAATTTTCCAATGTTTCTCCAACCATTGCCACTACCAAGAGTTTACACCATGACTTCTACGAAATCGGGTTCTTTCTCTAGCTCATTCATTGCTACAACTTTGTACTCATTGGTTGAAGGAAGATAACCAAATCCAACCCACTTATAAGTAGGCTTTTCCATGGGATTAGTAAGAATAACATATTCTTTGATCAGGGGGTTACAAATAAAAAATCTACATGGCCTTTCATAAAGGCATATCAAACCATTAAAGGAACCAACAAATTTATCACTCTTCAATGGAGGTGTTAGACTAATCCTACTTATTCCATTAATGGGTTTCTCATGATTCTCAATATATTCAAAATAGCAAAGTTGTTTCATATCTGTTCCCAAGGAAAGAAAACCCAACTCACCGGAATCAACGTGATGGCGGAGACGATTTACGTGCATCTTATAGAACGATGGATGTTGAATTATATTTCTCCATGTTTTGGATACCGACTTGCAATCTAAAATTGATTCAGCAGGTAAGCGAGCGAGAATATCAGATATAATCTCTGTAGGGAGAATATGCAAATTATCCATCATCGACAACCCTGTTGTTGAAGAAAGCAGGTTTCATAGAGGGAATATTAGGGTCTCGAAGCGACGTATATATATATAATATATATCTGCAACAACCCTGTTGTTGAAAAAAAGAGCTGCGGATCCTCGGTCCTCTAAAGAGGAAAGGAAAAAAAAAATAGCCAAGAGCCAACACGGCAACAACACAGCACGGGCCTGACAGAAAACCAATTGTGCTCAACACGACACACCACTGCTTCAAGTTGGACAGAAAACAACAACTCAAGTTATCTACAAAAAGGCATACAGCTTCAAGTTGGACAGAAAACAAGTCCCAACAGTTGATGTCATTAAACAAATCTAAAATGGATTACATCAAAGGCAGCAGGATGCCTAATAATAATAACAATATAATGCAGATAAAAACCAGCGCTGAGTTGCGGATGGACCAAGAAAAGATTTTGTTCATCCAGCCTAATACTCTACGCCTTTTACTGCTCTACAATGTAAAGAGGAGAATTTAAACACGCAACTTGTTGAAGCTCTTGGAAGACTGGATATCCCCACGTAAGTTCTTCTTTTCTCTTCTTTTTTAAAAGGTAAGAGTGATAACAATTGGAAATGGACACTGTCTGCAAAGCTTTTGCATTCTTCAGGATTAGTTTCAACCAAGTCATATCCACTGGGGTACCAATGAACTCCCGGAAGGAAACTGATTTAAGGTGTAGAAACAAGAATTCAGGATCAGTCGCATTGAGTGTCCAATCATTATCTTCGCTTCCATGGTAGCCTTCGCTCTCAACAGCAACAACATCAGCATCGTTGCCAGAAGCAGCATCTTCTCTGCCATGGTTGTTTTCACCCTCAGCAGCATCAGCACTAGCGTCGCTGCCTGTATCATCATCTTCTTCTTCGTTATCAAATACATTGACTTATTTTGCGTTTTGTGACAAATTATTTCAGTCACGTTGACCGACGTTACAATGTAACAAATTTTGTAACCAACATGTGGTAAAATTTTAGTAACCAAGATTTTTCCGTTTCGATTTTTTTTTTACGGTTAAATCATTCTTTACGTTGACCGAACAAGTAAAATTTTAAAAACACTAAATCTCTTTGTAACAGAAAAAAAAAGGTCGGTCTTCATTGACCTGGTCAAAAATAATTCCCACCTATTTTATTTTACCCTGCAGGTACCCTATCCCCTGGAATTGTTGTCATTCAGTCCAATCCAATCCAATTCAAACATTCATTCAAACATTAATTCTTTCTACATTCAAACATTCGAAAGAAGCAAAAATAACTGCTAAGTATATGATACTTGGGTTCATGGTGAGTTCAACTGTCAGTGATTCATAACTGCTAAGTATAGGCATATGACTCTTTTATCATCCAAAAATCTAAGAGTTCCAGCATACCAATAAGTTTACCAGGATCCACTTGTTTCTTTATTCATTATCTGCTTGTCCTCGACATTCTTTATAACTCCTTCGTCTGCAAACAAGAAAACAATGCTTTTAGAAATAGAGTTTCACAAACTCTCATACCATATTGACGCAAGATAAAACATACAAAGAATACATAGGAGTCAAAGTGAGTAGTAAAACTACTATGTTTAGCTCGCAAAAAAGAGCATCAGCTATTGTTCATTCTACAGTTCATAAGAATGAAGGGAACAAGATGGAAATGAATATACCAGTGCAGCCACCTATTATATCTGGAAATGAATATATGTCTGAGATACACCTATATATACCTATTATATCTGGAAATGAATGTGTCTGAGATACACCTATATATACTTATGATATAAAAACTTAGCAACTAAAATAAATGATACCTATTATGAGAGACGCCTATCTCGAGCAAATCACAGACCTGATCATTATAGATTTCAACCATTTGAACGTCAATTTTATATGTAAAGGAGCTACTTCTATTCCGGGACATTTGGAAAAGAACATTAAGGGATTCAAAATGGACACCCCAATCCTTGGGGGACGATGCATCGAGGTCAGTCTGAAAGTCCCAAAATTTCAATGAATAATTAGTTATCTAGTCACAAATGTCAATCTTGAATATATGAATAAATGCAAAGACTTGTTGTAGTGTAAAGACATCAAGAAAAAAATCATATACCAGACAATATTTAAAGTTCTGATTGGCGTTAAGCAGACGCACACCTCGTACAGGCAGTTGTTGGGCGGTTATCAGGAGCCATTCCATCTTCAGGTGATCGATAATCTGTGAACTTCTGTTCAGCAGAGAGTAACCGATCCACCTACAGAATGGTTTCAAAACCAATAACAAGGGTTTAGATAAACGAGAAAACTAATTCACTTATTGAATACTATGTATCAAGGACATAAGAGGACTACCCAGGGTAAAGAATCAGTTGAAATTTTAAACTATACAGACCTCAGCCATAACTGTTTCAATGCACTGCTGAAGTCCTTTATAAGCAGCAACTTCTGCACTGGACATAGCTGTTGCCATTTCTTCACAAGATGCAGCATGTGCACCATCCACTGGAAGTAAGAGGCGAGAAATAGAGTTCGTAAAATACTGCAAATACAACTACCCCTTAGGAACCCAAAATCATATGCATTGTTTGATTCCCATCAGGGAAATTCAAAAATGAAAAAGAAATAGGAATGAATAACTTAAAAGGATCACCTGGTGAACTATAGCCACGCTGCTAGCACAACGCTGTACAACAACTATGAAAGATCTGAAAATGCTTTCACCTGCAGCAGCAGCTGCTTCAGGCTACAAAAGCCAAGCATTATATTACTGTATTGATTGTGGCAAGCTATTGAAAAAATAATAAATATTCATAATATTAATGAAAGGGGCATTAAAAAATACAAAGGCTTGATTTTCAAAGAAAAGCTCAAACAAATAGAAACATTTCTAACTTACGAAGAATCAAAGGCTTCATAAAGTCTTAACAGAGTTTTGGATCTGTGTAAGCTCTCAAGAACCAAGTTTTAAATCAAAAGGGAAGGAAAACCCCTATCCCTACCTCAACCGTTAATTCCACAACAACAATCCCATTTGCAGTCTTGTTCTCGAACCTTAAAGTAATTTAACATAAATAGAAAATTTAGATTTTCTACTACTAGTTGGTCAAGAGATAACAATTTGAAATTGAGAGGAAAAGTTCCTTACCTCTTCACACACTATGACAGCTCAAGGATATAGATGCATTGCCCGAACACAGAATTACCTGTGGTACATAAGATGGAAAATTGTAGTGATCTACAACCGTGTGAGACAACCAATCGGCTAATAGCATTCCCCTTCATACCTGCAACCACAAAAGATACTTTCCTAAAAAGGAACATGGTGAACAATTGTAGTGATCTACAACCGTGTGAGACATCCACCAGGCAGACATGGTGCTGTGAGTATCATTCTCATAGACATATAAACAAGCTACAATATACAAGGAACCATGAAAAACTAATTACTCGTAAGAATTTCCTAAAAACATGTGAACAATCAATCTAAGTTAAAGGGAACAAATACATGTTATTTTTAAGAAAGACAACTTATTAAACCCTCAAACGTAGATAAAAATATAACTTAATACCTCATCATTACGATTGGACCACCAATCTCAATATCTTCCAAAATAGGTTTCAAACATGGATCTTTGTTGATGGAAGTCATCAGTTCTTCGAGATCTTCTTCGGAGATAGATGTAGAAGTACTGTTTGAGGAAGGCAGAGAAGTAAGTCTATGCAAAGCAAAGTTAGTTCTGTGATTCATAATGATGAATGGCAAATTAGTGCTGGATTTCATAACACGTTAATTTCTAGAAGCATAGACAACAGTGAATTTACCAATTCCAACTAATCAAGTGGATGAGAGAATTTGGACAGGTAACCTGTAAAGGAAAACCTTAATTTTGTTGATGCATCAACTCCGAAATTGAGAAACTGGGTGTTTATTAAGAATGACCAACTTTTAATCAGCTCAAACTGAGTGGATAATAACTACAAATTAAAATCCAGTTGTGTGGTACAGAATGACAACAAATTGCTTCTGAAAATTCACCAACAATTGTGTCATAAGACTGGAATAAAAATGATAAAACAGACAACTGTGTCTCTTCTCATATTTGACAAAATGCACCAACAATTTAGCAAATTTACAAAAACTTTTACTTGTATCTCATTATGGCAAGTCAAGTGTGGAAATTGCCACGTAAAGATAGTGCTTTTGATGAGAACACGACAGAAAGAGGAATTTTAATTGCTTCAAGATAAATCTAATTGTGTCATAAGAAAGAAGAAAGTTCAACCATTTGATGTGGGAATGTGAGGTTTGCTAAAGCTTAATTATGGGTCGTCTAGATTATACACCAAAATGTTGCTGACTTAAAAAAAATAAAATGATTGGATGCTAATTTCAGTAAATGAAGAAAAAGCATACCCTGAAGTAGTGATTTCATTAGTCTCCTCCTCCTTTTCCTCATCGGACCTTACAATTCGTAGTTTCTCTAATTTAGCCTTTTCCCTTTTGTTCTTTTTTTAGCTTTTTTCTATAATCCTTTTTGCTCTCAGAATGATACCTTGCCTTATCCCTCGTCATATCTGCTGCCATCAACAAAAAATAGACTCTTAGAAGAAACATAAGCAATAAGCACAGGTTTATGTTGTTTGGTTTGCAGTTAGTAGATGAGAGTTCAAGTTTCCTATGAGACATAATAGCTCAAAGAGTCTGTTTCCTAAACTATTTATTGATGCAGAATGCTACTGCTACTACACATCTCAGCCATTCTTAAAGAATACTGCAACAAGGCAGTGACCAAATACACAGGGAAATTTCATGTGCTCTACTCAATTACTTATAAAGACTACAGATATATCAACTTATTTCATGGTTTAAAAGTAGCCCAAAATTGAAACTGACTTACCCATCCTTCTATGTCCTTCTCAACCTAGAAACATGCCCAAACACTTCTCAACATAAGCCTTAATTTGTTAACAATCAAATACCCAAAAAATCTGAACATCATGACTTCACAAGCAAAACTAGACAATTCATACAATTACAAACCCAAATGCTTCAATTAGATCCACCACAAATCATTATAAACTCAAATTACTTCAATTATCCACCACTTATAAACCCAATTTACTTCAATTACATTCAAAACAGCAAAAATAACCCAAAATTTGAACCCTAAAAATAATTTTTACTAACAAACCCAGAAATAAACCCTAGAACAACACCACTGTATAGACTCTTCAATTAAGATTCTTCTTCTTTTAAATCGACCTAAAAATCCACCAAAACAATTGCAAACCCTAACTTTTCCTATAGAAAATCAAGCAGAGGATTACTGAAGAGAAACTAGTGGTGGGATTTCAAGATTACTCTCAAAGGTTTAATGGTGGTAGGTTTTCTAAAGAGAAAATGGTTTTCAGAGAAGAATCGAAGAGAAAATGTTTGCGTTTAATGGTTTTCTCATGGTGGTGGTGTTTCGACGATAGCAGAAATGAGAGTCGTGATTTTTTTTTTGAAGCACAGACTGAAATGTAGTGAAGGTGAGGGAGAAGGAGAAAGATGGATTAGATCGATAGAGGCGAACCCTAATTTTATCGCCAGAGAGAAGATTTCTTTTTACCCGCTGAGAGAGTAAATGGATATGGAGTAAACGTGTGATTCACACGCGGCTAACATGTTACCGAGTGTTACTCTGCACACGCTCATTTCACACGAATTTTTAGCCAGCAGTCACTAATCGCGACACGCTGATGTGTGTCACTAAATTATCACATTTTCGTAACCGAAATTTGGCTGTCACTAAATTTTAGTGACAGAAATTTCCAGTCACAAATTCGTGACGGCATAATGTTGGTTACGATTTTTTGTCACTAATCACTGAATATGGTGTAGTGAACGACTGGATTGAAATTGAAAAGGTTAAGACAGATATCAAAAGATAATTACCACATACATCACTAGTTAACAATCTATTCCATTGTTATATTATTTATCTATTTCATCAATGAGAGAATGCGTGCAAAGCTGAAAATATCTGTAGAACTTGCCTTGTCAAATACAAGGGACTCCAGATTAGGTGTTGCTTGGAGCAAAGCAACCAGTGCGGTTACTTCGTCAAATATGGTCAGCTTCTTAGTATTATGACATGTAAGCAACTTTTCTAGTAGATCATCCGCAAATGAGAGAGCCTATTCTTGGCAAGGCAATAATAGAAAATGATTAATATGTTTCATGAAGTTAGATCAAACATACACAAAAATAAGAAGCAGAAACTGCTCTAAAATTTGCAACGGGCAAGAATACCTGTAGGGTATCATCAGAAACATATAGGTGCTTCACATTTGCAATGGCTCGAAGAAATTGACTAATTGCTTCACCATGACCAATTCTTTGCTCCCTTGTTGCAGCATATGGTATAAAGCGAAACTGGACCGCTGCTTTAACTAGTAATGGAAATGTTGACAGAACATACTCCTTGGCAACACTACCATAGTAATAAAAAGTCTCCAGATTTGGTGCATGAATTTTGAGAGTACAACCTCGTAACCCGTCGTCTTCTCCACGCGGGAACCATTCATCTTCCCAATTATCAATCCCCAAGTGTTTCAGAGCAGGGGTTGATATACCGAAATTTGGCATGCCGAACCAAGTGGAATGTTCTATGTGGAAATACTCAAGGACTGGGCAATTGGAAAAGAGCTTCTCATTCCAATTTTCGTTGCTAAATTGGACACCATCTAGTTCAAGGCGCTTGAGTTTTGGAAAAGAGATATAATTAGGAAAACGGACATTAGGGGATATCTGTAGCTTCATGGAAATTAGTGATTCGAAAGAACGGGTAAGAATCAGCGGTTCATTCTGAATTAAATACAGAAAGAGATGTTGAACGTTATGCCTTACAGCAGAGGTGATCCATGAATTGACTCGATTAACATTCAAATGCTTATGCCAGGTGATAGCAAACCTTTGTATAGTTGCCCCACTGTACCGACGAAGCAATGTTCCATCTACGAAATCCATGAACTCATTCATTTCTGAATCAGTGGGCTGGAAACATCCCGACTCTTGAAAATCAAGGATGGGGACGGTCATCCAGATGTAGCTCCATTTTCTCGATAACACGCTGGTTTGAGCAACATGCTTGATCTTAAGAAAGGAGAGGATATGATTAATAAGTGAGTCAGGTAAGTTGCTGATCCTATCAACTTCCTCCCCCCTCTTATTAAAATCCATGTCTTCTTCCCTTTTACTGTTCAAATGTAAATAAAATGGAAGTAATTTAGCAGAGATTATAACTTGACTAATTAATGGCATTTGAACCCTAAATCTTAAAATGACAAAACATGTATTCAATTGAACTACATTCTTAGTGTTAAACAGTAGTAGTTAAGGATGTTTCTGATTTCTAACTTTAGCAGAGATTATAACTTGACCTAATGCAATTTGAACCCTAGACTTTAAAATGACAAAATAAGTATTCAATTGAACTACATTCCTAGTGTTAAACAGTACACGAACAACAAAGTAGCTAAGGATGTTGCTGGTTTCTAATTATTTAGACTTAAAATTGAAACAGTTTCTAGGGTTTATAATCTAAACGAAAACAAAAGAAATAGGTAATTGAACAAGAGGAACCAGTGTAAAATACCTTAACTTCTGAATCAACTGAACAACACTTTCAGTGGTTCGATTTTGCGAGAACTGAACAGTTTATTCCATAGAGAAAGAGCGAATCAGACTTTCAGCGTAGAGGAGACTGTAAAAGGAGAAGAAGAAAGAAGAAATTGGGGAAAGTTTTGGTAAAAGACGAGGAAGGGCATATGTCCCAAAGCTATACTTAAAAGGAGTGGCGAATAGTGATGCACCCAAGGTCCAAACTAAGATAGCTCAAACTATGTTTCCTCGCCAAACCCAAATATTGGAAGTGATAGATTTTTTTCCAAATTTAATTGGGGCCGCCCACATTAAATGGGGGCCATGAGATTTTGTTTGCACCCAAAAAATTTTCCGGGGCATATTAATTTGATAGTGAATATACTTTTTTACCCTTGATAATAATTTTTTTCAAAACACGACCCCAATAAACGACCCTTCGTACGACATTACCGACAGTTTAGAGTCGTCAAGGAAATGATTATGAATATGACGACTCTAAAGCGTCAGACATTAACGACGTTTATTTAAAGCCTAATAATCGTTTATAACGACACTACAAAACGTTTCGATTGTTTTACGGTCATCCTTTAAATAATAAAACAAGTTTTGACCCTTAAAAAGGGTCGTCAGGGAATTGATTTTTCTTGTGACTCTAAAGCGGTCGTACATTTCCGCCATTAATGAATCTTCGACGCTTAAGAGTCGTCACCGAAATAGTCTTAGCTTTAATTATTTGTTTAGGGTCACAATGAAAAAATTCAATACATTGACGACTTTTCATACATTTCCGCCATTAATAAATCTTCGATAGTTAAGAGTCGCCTTTAAACTTGATCTTAAAATTAACCGTTTAGGGTCACAATGAAAAAAATAATACATTGGGACTTTTCATACTGATCAGGTAAAAAAAAAAAATTGGACTAAAAATTGCAGACAAACAATCTGAAAAAAAATAAAAATAAACTCTAATTAAGTAAGATTATCATTAATTAATTAAATTTTAACTCTAATCACTTAGGTGTATTTTAACCATTTAGAAAATATTTTTATAAGGGGTGGCTCAAATTAGGTTGGGGTGACATTTTTTGTCCTCTAGTGCCTGGCCCCCATTTAATCTGGGCGGCCCCCAATTAAACCAGGATTTTTTTATCTCCCCTCCTTTAAAAGGCTAAGTCATATGAGCTCCCACGTCGCACGGTGAGTGTGACACCCCTCTCAAATTAAATGAGATAAAAGCTTTGAACTAGAGCAATTCTGGAGAGGACAAATGGCGGGACTCTATTGGTTTGAGTATTAAAATTTGAATTACACTCTGTTTACACCCTATATTTACGGTTCGCGAGTTATAACTCCAAAGGTGTCACTATCCATCCACAAAAAATCCATGAAAACAAAAGTAACACAAAAACCAAAAAAAAAAACAAAAGTAACACAAAAACCCCAAATTTTAATATTGGTTTCATCAAATTTTATTTTGGTTT